>JALLAY010000108.1:0-21451 GCA_036939635.1 Cyclotella baltica | reverse complement strand
TTAACTCAAAATGCCAATTGGATCATGTTTTTGACCATGGCATTTCAGCTGCCATGATTGATTATACTTGCCCTAGTGGAGTCAAATCATTTAGGTGGGATTCATAGTCGTAGTGGCTGGAGTAGGTTGGGTAATTAGTTTTTAAAACAACCCCATCATGCAGCATCATTTGTGCCTATTGTTGCTGTTGCTGCTGCGGTTGCTATTGCATTTGAAGCTGCTGGAAATTAAGAAAAGAATGGCTGTTATGGAGGGATCAAGGCCAGTAGGCGACAGAGGATTGTTTTGTTAGTTATTGTTTTGATTTTGGGATGAGGATGATTGGTTTTGTTGGTTATTGTTCTAAAAAGGATTTGGTGGAGGTTTGGGAGGTTTGTTACTAGGGGAAGCCGAGGGAGTATTAGCTGGTGCCACGGAATGTACAGATTGAGACAGTATAGGTATAGCTGGAGCTGGGGTTTGGAAAAGTGCTTTTCGCTGGGTGACTTTGGGCACTTTGTTTAGGAGTAGGATTTTAATGGTTTGTATGGGTACTAAAAGGTACTAAACGGGCACTGGCTAGGGGTTAGTCTACCTTCTTCAACCATCTACCACAACCGATGACCATGACCGCCCACATCGAGGAGAGGTTATTTACCATACCAAGAGCAAGAGCAGTGCAAGACGTGCCGACGTGCCGGCTCCTGCCTGCTCAGTTGAATTCAAACAAAGATCGAACCAATTGAATAGCTTTCAGCTGTAGCTAAACGTTTCTTTTCTCACTCCGTGGATCATAAATTATATTTGCTTTTCTCGATTATTTTGATTTGCATTCGAAGAAATAATGTCTGGTAAAGATGAAAATCCCATTGGCAAGGCCGGCACAAATAATGATCAGACCTCTACGCAGCAACAAACACCAAATGCAGTCATAGATGTTACGGACAAAAATTACTGGTACAATCGTCTCCACCCAGACCTTCAATCTATTCCGCGATTGCCGGCGTTAACCCTTGATTCATGGTTCAAAACTACAATGTTTACACTCCTTACGAAGATGGCCCCAACCCCGAAAACACCTCCTGATCTGACTAAAGAAATCGTATCTGGCATCGGAGTGTACATTTATCCAACCAATCGTAGATACAANACCGTAGATACAAAGAACGTCCGCCTGCGGCACTTTTGTATATTCATGGGGGAGGAAGAATTCTGGGTTCTCCTGATTTGAAGGCTTCCCAATATCTTTCGAAAGAATTGGATATGCCCGTCCTTGCTGTGACACACAGGTTTGCACCGAAACACCCATTTCCCGCCGCGCTTGATGATCTCACAAATTCTTACCAATGGTTGGTCAACCGTTTAGCTTCTGAGGGGGAAGGCGATGAAATGGAGCAACCTATTCGAATTGCAGTGGGAGGTGAAAGTTCAGGAGGTGGATTGGCAGCTGAGTTGTGCCAAAAGCTACTAGATCAAAGCAAGTTTTCTAGCGCTGCATCCATGCCTTTGCCTGCTGCTCAGTTGTTGATTTATCCTATGCTCGACGACCGCACGTGTGTAGATGAACAATATGAAAGCTTGCCTCTTCATTTGATATGGAACAAAAAGAGCAATATGTACGCATGGTCATCCTACTTGGGCCCAAATCATAAGCCTGGCGACGAGAAACTTCCAGAGTATGCTAGTGCCAGTCGTCGGGAAGACTTGTCACAACTACCTCCGGCTTACATTTTCTGTGGAACTTTGGATTTGTTTCTTAATGAATGCAGAGACTATGCAGAACGACTTGAAAAATATGGGGTAGATGTGAAATATGATGAATGTTCTGGAGGATTTCATGGAATGATAAATTTTGGAGATGACCGTGTGCCTGTGGAAGAAATGTGGCACAACTTAATCGCTTTTGGAAAGAAATATTTGGTTCGAGCTTGAGTTGAGTTGACCAGCTTTATTCTTGATGTACAGAGGGATCTAGATATGGAGTGTATCTCTACTCCCGGTTTATATAATATGAAGCCAATCCATCATAATCTTAAATCTTATGTCATTTTCAACATTACCTTTGCCGCGTTAAGATGTTTATTTATTGTATTATTGCAATTCTTATGTCAGATTTACTGTGTCAAATACTATGTAAAAGCTCGATATCAATAGCTTTAAAAAGTATTCTTTCAAAAAAGGTATCTTTTGCTCTCATTGTTTGCCCGCCAACAGGCATCCTGTCACTTGTGACGATGCAGCAAAAGCTCTTGGTCCTGGTGATGCAATGGAATGAGAGAGGATGAATGATCACAGCGGTCGTCTGCGCCATCACTCTCTATAATGCAACCAGCTGAAACCTACTTAGATCACAGCAAGACATGCCAGGTGTCACTTCTTCTCGCTGATAGAATCATGCCGTGCCATGTATTAGCAGAATTCGCAGTTTGCTGGCACCACATGCACATGGTTCTACAGTTAGTTGGGGTAATATTGGTCTGTTGCACGAGTTGATTGGCGATAGATGTAGCTTGCTTATTTGCTTCAAAAATGAACCATTGTAGTCTATGGCAAGCATATATCAGCCGTAGGTTTTTCCAATCAATCGATACTTATTTACTTCACTTTCATATTTGATTTTGCACTCATCCAACTTTCTTTTGTTCAGTAATCAGTAATTTAAGGTTTTTTTGTTACCTGGAATTCATGACCAGGGTTGTGTATCAGTATCAGTTCAGTTTTCATCCAGGTAAAGGGTCTAGGTGTCAAGGATTTTCTTCATACCCCAAAGTCTGGGTGTCTCCCGGTGTCATTTGGGATATCTTTGAGGGATTATCAGTTGACAGTCCATTGTTCTCCATAGATTTGCAGTGGTCAGGAGATAGCTGAATGATGGGGTGTCCTCATTCTCTTAATGAATGGAAGTCAGCTTGGTCGGTCTTCTCAATACACTATGAGGGACTGATTTGAAACATCAAAGAGTGGCGTCATTACCTCTGTTGAGATATTTTAGAATTGGTTCGGCTTGAAGTGCAATCTAAAGTTCGAATCCTGGTGTCTCAAGAACATATTGGTATCCCGATAGAATAGAGGAAGAACCCTATCTACAAATCTGCACAGCTTTAATCTGTGGGACTTCTTTTGAAGGGCTATAAGGGTTCTGGTTTTGATCTAGTTTGGGAGGTTCGATGGGAATGCTATCTTCAACTTCTATAGCAATTCTGTAGGCTGCGAGGTGTTCTATAAGAGTCGAGCCTTGGAACGCACTGTATTGTGGAAGCATTTTAATTCAATAAAAACATCTGATTTGACATCTTCAACTAATGGTTCAGGAACGTGCTTTGATAAAAATCTGCGGGTAACACTTTGTACTTCTCTCTCCAATTTCCTTGCGGAGACTGTTCCCAGTCCTCTGCTGTGCATTGTATATTCGGCCTTGGGTAAGAAAAGCTTTTTGGCATTAAGCCCGTGTCACTGAAGGCTAGATCATACCATCATTAGCTGACAAAAAATGACCTTAATATTTTACATTCATCCATTTTTTGAGATATATCCATGAAGACAGGTCAATCTGGCACCAAAGGTGTGGTGATGTTACAAACTTCAGTCAAAATAGACCTTACATATACCCTAACCCCGATCATTAAAAATGTCTGGTATATAAAATGATGTGAAATTGTGAAATGTGCCAATAATTACCCTCTCTCTAGACTACATCATGTTTGATGATTTAAACAAATTCAACCTAGAATAAATAAAACTGGAACTTCATTTTCGCTTAGACCTCAAACATTTCATTGCCCAAACAGCACCTCCAAAACCGTTGTCAACATTGACGACACCAACACCTGGACTGCAACTATTCAACATTGTTAAAAGTGCACTCATCCCACCTAAACTCATGCCATATCCTATACTCGTTGGGATAGCAACCACAGGCACATCCACCAGTCCTCCCACAACACTAGGGAGTGCCCCATCCATTCCAGCACAAACAATTACACATCCAACATTCGGATCACGTAGCTTAGGTAAGGCTGAAATAATGCGATGGAGGCCAGCAACTCCACAATCATAAACACGAGTTACGGGCACTCCCGACAGAGATAGTGTTATGGCAGCTTCTTCTGCTACAGGAAGATCGGTGGTACCTGCACAAGCCACCACCACTGATTGTTGTTCTGTCGACGTTGATTGTTTAGAGGTTGTTGCGTCTGCGGATGAATCATTTATGACACTGTTCGCTTCAACAGATATGATACGCGCAGTTTCGTGATATTTCATCTTCCCATGTTCCAAAGGTCCAATACCTTGAACTTTTTGGTACAGCTCGGGATCAATTCTAGTGGCAATTATCGCAGTAGAAACTGCGCTTTTCTCCAAATCCGGCAACTGGTTGACGTTTTTCGCCATACTGTCCAAAATTGAGTGGATTTGTGAAGGTGTCTTTCCCTGACCAAACACTGCTTCAGGAAATCCAGTACGAGATGCCCGGCGGTAGTCGAGGTTGGCGAACGTAGTAAGAATTTCATCGGGGCTTTGAGATGATGCACAACGTTGTGTTGTGTTTTTCATGTGGAATGGCTTTGCTACAACATGCTTTGGTGGCTTACAAAAACTGCAATGGAATAAAGGGCGCACTGCCTGATAGAGACGGTAACTCGATGCCCTTTCCGCTACAATCTTCATGGTGCAAGAAGTGTGTCAGTCAACCTCATTCAGTCAACCACATAAGAAAATCTATGAAAATAAATGATGCCGAGTGACGACGTACGTAAACGGGTACGGGTAGATACGCGCTTAGTATAGTTTTTTCAAGCTTCTCTTCTTACCTACGTATTATATGTAGGATAACTGCAGTACCGATCCGACGAACATCGAAACAATGAAAAATGAAATAAACAAAAACAAACTCGCTTTCTTGCCCTGATCACCCCTGCCTCGTCCCCTCATCCTTCATCATCCAGCTTCATCCTACCCAACACCCAACCATTAAACGCCACCATTAGACCATTAACTATTTAACTTCATTTTCATTTAACGATGGCGCTCAAAAAATTACAACATCACCATCTTAAGCTTGCGGTTAGAGGCATGCGTAGATTTGCGTGGTCGTCCAGTGTCGGAAGAACTGATCAATATCTTTGTAAAACTGCCAGCTTCTCCAGCAACTCCTCTGTGGCGATAAGATTTAGGCAACGTTCACTTTGGCATAGCCAGTTACCAACACAACGAGGCTTCTCTTCGTCAACTACAACTAATACGCAGTCTCCGTCACAAGAAACTATGCAATTTCTCCTCTCACTTGGCTACTCTGAGGCTGTTTCCAATGGTATAATAAATGCTCTGCTTCAGAATGGAATTCCAAATTCATCACTTTTGACCATGGTGAAAGGTCTAGCTGGAAGATACGAAGTTGGAGAAGATGGGGGCTTGGAAGCATTGGCAGCTAGCGTAAAGACGGAATTAGAAAAGGAAAAGGGTAAAGCGACAGTTAAGGTGTGGTGTCTGCCTTCCACTGGATGGACCCCAGCTACTGATAATGACGATGCTGATCAACTTCCAGTAGTGCATTCCATGGAGAGAGCATTTCCAATTGAGGCCATGGAGGGTGAAAGTATATTTGACCTTGTTAATCATGGAACAACTGAGAATTGCGATGTGTTGGGAGAGTATCTTGAGTGTGCATGTAGTGGAATCATGGCTTGTTCGACTTGCCATGTCGTGATTCATCCAGACTGGTATAATTCGAAGACTCAGCAAGATGATGGTAAGAAAGTTGGACCACCTTCAGAAGCTGAGTTGGACATGATTGACTTGGCATATGAGCCACAGTTGACATCTAGGCTGGGGTGTCAGATAGTGTTAACAAAAGAGTTGGATGGTTTAGTGATTCTTTTGCCTTCTGGAAGTAACAATCTTATGGATTTTGTTCCATTTGAAGGATAATGCTTGTCAATGATACTTGTAACATTTAAGTATTATTTTATTCCGCGGGTGCAACTCTGTTCTTTCTCCAGAGGCAATAATAAGCTTAATCCCAATCCCAACATCATCTTAGAAACCAACAGGTTTTAGCACTGAGTAAAAAATGACAATTATTTAAAGTTCGTTCATTTTAGGGTCCCCGGACTATGTACTTTGCATAGGGAGACTTGAGCTATGGAAAAGTTGTTGTCTTTGTGAGCTGTGCCAAACATGTATCTGTGTATAATTAAATAGTCAAACCTTACCAATTCGTCACGATTGCAGCTGATAACTTGCAACAACTTCTGTTTCTGCTCTCCTTCAGGTGCACATTCAATTGCTTTCTTTACCACATAATTTGCGATTGGATCTTGAGCCATGACAATTGCACAGCATAATCCTGTCCTAACATGCACCTATGGATAGCCAAAGTAGAGGTTAGATAAGAATCAAATTAATATTGAGAGGGTTATAAATTCTCTTACCTTTAGCATTTCCTCCAGGAGCAGCTCTCTTTGCTCAACCGTGCCATGCTGGAGCATCTTCTCAATCACATTGCTCGCATATTTCTGTGTCGATAGACGAAATATATTCCCTTCCTTTCTGGTAAGTGTTTGAAGAATATCTTCACGATGTATATCTGACCCCGTAACAATTGCTTGTTGAACAACATAATTGCCATAAAGATCTTCAACAATGTTTTCATTGCATACAGTGATGGCTTCCAATACAGCAGTTCTCTGTTTCTCCACGCAGAACTCAATAGAACGCTGGACGACACGACATCCATAGCGGTGTAGAGACAGAGATTCAATATGTGTGATAACGTCATCAATAATGAACTGCAATTGATCAGTTATTTCCGACGCAGTGTCCATATCTCCTTTGCTTTCGGCGTCCTTGGCAAAGACACTCTGAGCCTGGATGCATCTCTGAATAACATGATTTCCGTGTGAGTCATGAATGAGGGTGATGACATGGCCACGAAATTCGCCGAGTAGTTTAGACAGATCAGTTTGATCAATGCTTCTGATGGCCTTCTGCACGACGCGGCAGCTGGGCAGTTTGAGTTGGGGAAAATGATGAAAGACGTGCCATGAGTTAATACAGTGGGAAGAAAATATCCAAATCCGAGAAACACGCGACTAACCCATGAATGTTGGTGGAAAGGTCTAGGATCCCTTCATCGTATAAAGCAGCTAGCAATTCTGCCCTCATTTCTCCCGTACCAAAGGTGAAGAGGTCTGACAAGGCAAAGTGGAGACTAATGAGTTAACAAAAACCTGCACTCTACTGGGACAACGCACAACAACGCATACCTTGAAGCAAACCACTGCCTCTTTCATCTTTAGCAAGAATTTGAAAGGACGAAATAGCTGCCTTGAGTCCGAGGCGTTGTTCATTCTCTGACCCAAATTTAAGGCGCTCTTGAATGAAGCGGCGGGTTATATCATCATCAGCCAGAGCCACCTCTGCAATGAAACCTATGAACGAAACGCATGTCAGCTGATCGCCTTGCAGAATTAATACCAAGACAAGATTCTGTTCTTACCTTCAATTGAAAACAAAGTTGCGTTGCGATTCTGATTGACAAATGAGACAGCTCGCCGGACGTCCTCACTCAAATTGCCGCTGAGCGTAAGAGAGGAGCTGTCGCTGCCCATGTCATTTGGTGAATAGGGCTCTTCGTGGCCATAGCTTCCTGCTGAAGAATAACCAGAGCGGAAGCCCCGGGACTTGTGCCTTGGGGGTCCTTGGTGTCGACCCTGGTTATATGACCCTTTCATGGATGACATGTGATAGTATGGACTGACATAAGCATTCGGGCGTCCGTAATAATAAGGCTGAGGGTGAGGTAGGTTGGGATGATACCCCGCGAACTGCTGCTGGTGGGGCGGAGGTGACGCATCATAGTAACCTTGATTCACTGGTTGAATGTGACCATAATAAGCCGGAGGGATGTTAGGTTGACCTCCTGCACCATGACCATGAGAATAAGGCATTCCAGGTTGCTGCCCGTAAACTTGAGACGGGTGGAATGCACCGTAGAAAGTTGAACATTGCTCCTCATTGTAGCATCCATAGCCACTGAGGCATCCGTGACAAGGTACCGAAGCCGTCATGTCGATTTTGTCGCCTTGACCATCACGTTGCATAGTCGTCCATTCAAAATAGTTCGGCTCTCTCATGAAGGCACCTCGAGGGTTTCGTTCATTCATTTTGTCCTCTTTCCATCCAGGCCGTCGGTTGATTGACTCCTCCCTTCAAAACTATCTATCCACCACGAGCCTGTTGCTTGTGTCGCTTTCAATGCAATCTTTCCGGGGCATGCCCTTGCTCCAGACTTAACTTTTGATTCTTTATTGGCGATGATTCACATCATGGTGTATGTGTTCGATGGCCGGTGTTGGATGGCAGATAGCAGTTGACTCTCACGTTGACTGCTCGTGACTGTGACCAGTATCTACATTGATACCTACCGCGACGGTTGCACCTCTCACCAGCGCGAATCTTGGATACCATGCAAGCTTCCTATCAAAATGTCGGCAGAATGCAAATAAGATTGCGATGCTCGCATCTATTTGAAGTTTTCAGTATCATTCTGGCACACGTGTTGTTGAGTCTAACATTCCACATAGGAGGAAATCGTGAAATCCACCTTTACCTCAGACCTATAAAAAATTCCCAAATCCACAAACCGTTAAAAATCCGTTAACCTGAGAACGTTAAATAGATCTAAAGTTCTGATCCCGGCTCCGAAAAATCATAAGGAATGTGACTACTTGTGAGTCTTTCTGTGGGAATCACAGTACCGTAAAAACCGTGAAGAGAGGAAGAGATAACCGAAAAAAATCCAGATTTCAGCGTGTTTCATGAAACATCCGTCCCAAGAAGCGAGCGAAGCGAGTTCTAGCTACTTCTAAGATAGATAGAGATAGTTAGATACCAACAAACATGGAGAACACATAGCTGATCATTAGTATCAAACCATGCTCCTGCATATTTGATTTCAGGTGGAGTCCAAGCCTAACTTGAGCCTCGTGCCAAAGCTGTACAGTCAATAAAGTCAACATTTTTGGAACTGTTATGGGAAAATTGGTAAAGTACATGCTTCCATTGTCATTTCTGTCCCTAGCATTAATATCTCAAATGTGCTTGACATTAGCAAATATCTTTTTCAACAAGTTTTCTTTATATCAAAATAGTAGTACATTCATTAACAATGATTATAGCTGAATTTCTAACTGCTCTGGGATCATTGTTTGGTTTGCCTATAAAAGTGTGACATTATTCACCACATTTTTCAAAAACTGACATGTAGATTTGTGTCAAACATTTTCTATCATTTGCATGACGACCAACGGTCTAATATTTTCGTTCTTTTAAACTATTTGTGTGTTTGGAGACGACAAATTGGTAGTGGCAGTTTAATTATTTAGTATTAATACAAGAAGAGGTTTACTGTGCTGGAATTAGCTCATGCTCAATTGGTTCTGTCTCTTGCTAATATTTTCAAACGACTTGTCCGTTCCAACAACTGTTTTTTCTAACTTGTTTGAGCCTATACCACACAAATAAACTTGTCTTTACACAGGCACATCATTGTTTGTCATGTCTACAAAAGTTGTGATAATATTTATCACGTTTGCCAAAGTCTGCAATATAGGTGTTATGTCCACATCTGTATATTATTCATAATGACCAACGTAAGTTAAATATTTTGATATGGGATGATGTTATGTCTACATTTGTATATTATTCATGATGACCAACATAAGTTAAATATTTTGATATGGGATGGCAAACAAGGAGTTGGCTTCACATGTTTTGGTTCATTAAAATCAGTACTGCTTTTAGAATGAAGTATATGCTACTAGTAGTAAGCAGTATTGTTAAAAACACAAGTTGTTATCTATGAATGTGAGACTGGAAATGCTGGGTACATCATTTACAATATTTTACAGTAGCTAATAAGAAGATAATATCTGACAGCAGTAGTTCGAATTGGTTTGCAGATTCTAATTATTCATCTGCATCTATTACGTACATTCTTTTTATGGAATCATTTCATTTTTAGTTAAAATCAAACTCAATGATATATCCTGATTCCAGAGCAAATTTTATCTGGAGTAATGTAATTGCAGCATGGATTTTACATCATACATTGCCATGAGACATGTTGAGACAATCAAATGAACACTTTATTAAGTTTACTAGGCTCCGCTTCGCTCCGCCTAGCGCTTCGCGATGCTCGACATAAGTTATTGGTGAGCTAAAGAAAAGTATTTGTGTGTAATACTACTAAGTGGTAACAGAATCTAATAACTTTCATGAGATTGGGCATTAGTAAATTATGTTGAAGTTAGAGTAAGATCTATAATTCAGCAATTAAATGTCCACACAGAGTTAGGATAGTTCTGTTAATAGTTGTTGCTGTGTGTTCTTGACTTCCAGCTTTCAACATTCAAGAAGTAATTGTTACAATATTGTTTTCATTGCTCGATTTTGTCGTGTTCCAAGTCTTTCTCTCTGCTTGTAATAGTAGAAAAAGTACATTGAACGTGTCCCCCATCATAACAATCACTGACTTATTCTTTTCACCATCAATCTCCATCAATTCATTTCAAATTACCTTATTTGAATTGTTTTGGCTGTTACAGTGGCGCCTGTGGCTTGAATTAAGAGTGGTATGAGATGTCCAACTGGAAAGAAACATGACACTTACTTGCCACAGAGAATTGATTTTTCCTCGTCCTCGATCACCTTCAATTCGACGAATCGATTGATTCCGTATTATGTTGGCCATGAAGAGGGAGTTGAAACTTCTTGTTATGTAAGCGTCAACAACTTTGAAAGCATTAATCGAATTGAAAATCGGACTCGCCAGTTTGTTTCTTTGTTTGGTTCCTATTGTTTTTAGTTGATGAGATTCGTTTGATGACGAATTCATTTGTCGTGGTTTCGAATCCTGGAACAAATGAAAATCGAGTGAATTAGAATGAGTTGTTTTCAACTATCTGCAAAAAGATGATCGGGACAACTTACATCATTGGCCATGGTTGGACAGTGTAGTACAGCATCGTTTGCAAACATGTGCACAGGTTGGCGCTGAGGCTGCACGGTCCATTTTTGCTACTGGATCTTGTGCTGGATTAGCGGTGTTTACCATGGTTATGGTGGTTGTTGTTTCGATGACGATCGATCACCATGTCTTTGATGTGTAGCGAGAGAGAAGCGGTGAGAGGAGCGAATCGAGACGGCGGCAACGGCGTGCGGGTTCTTGGGTTGTGTACCCGTATGACACCCGGCACTGTTACTCATCGGATGAAAACCAAACGGGTACACAACCCTGTGTTTCATGAAATGAGAGGGGGGTTTTTCATGAAACTAGACGCACTCTCGGGACAAAAACCCTTTTTATCTGTGGTGCATGGCATTTCTGCATCTACCCATGTATCAACATTCCTATAGCTTAAGAACAAGTATTGTATTTCTTGATACATTTCTTTGCTTGTTATTGTGTTGACGCATGTTTCATTTGTTTTTGCGATAATGGTTTATAGTAATAGTTGTACAAATTGTACACATTGACGGATATTAGATCAGGGTCTATACCGATGTTGTAAAGTGATATTTTTATGTTTATCATGATGAATTCAACTACTAGGTAAATGAACCCCATGTATGTCATGAATCAGAAAAGGATTATCATTTTTCCAGTATGTACCGAACATATCAAATTGTTCCTTTGTTAGTTACAATGTCTCTACAAATACAAACATTCAGACTGGAATGTATTGTAATACAAAACATAGGTACAACCAAATAGAATTGGTCTTCGAATGTGCGTACCTTAAATTCGAACCATGAATAAAAGAGTCATGATATGTCTCTTCTTCTTGTAACACTTATCGCACGAATCAAAAGAAGTTGACGGTTGACCACTTCTTTTATCACATTTAATTCCTATTTTGAAGAAGAATAATGTGTCAGAAGTAATTGGGTGTACAGCCTATTTTTGGCAGTAGCCAGGAGTACTTTTGTATCGAAAAATCAATAATTCTTGAAAATTATTCGTCTGTTTTTGTCAGTTGTCGTAATTTTAGTCACACTTTGATCCTAGAATAATTCAAATCTTGAAGGGTCAAATAATTTGAACGATTGGCATTTTATACATGAAATTTATACTATTCAAAAAGCATACACTTGTTGAGCTATTTTTAATTTTTACTTCATAGACACTTGAACCTGAAAGATGTCTGAAAATTGAAGAAAATCTTCTTTTTCGATTGAACTTGTTCATCACATTAATAATGTGATACAACCTCTGTGTACAGTCCCATTAATAATTAGGAAAATCTCATTCCACAATGCAACTGAGTCACATTTTAAATATCTCGACTGCTCTCATTCAATAATATCACCCAAACTCATCATTAAATGAGTTATTGTCCAGTTTTGCTATATATTCATCTTGCCTTACTCAATCGCTCCCCAAGGGGGAGACAACTATCAGCATCTACCGAGGTTTTGTGATCGATATGAAAATGGTGTCAGCGTTAGCAGTCGGTTGGCAATTTTACTTTTGTTGTGCCATGGAAGGTGGGATGTTTGTAAGTCTTGGACAACTTGGGTGAATAATGAAAACAAAAGATTCTGTTTTAAAAGGATAATTTTAAGGTGTTGATACTTTTAAGGTGTTGATACTGTTGCACTAATCTTAGATGTACATTTCATAACTTAAAAACGCAGCACAAGTATACAAATCAAAAATGTTAGATGTAAAATTATCAAATATGGCATAGAAGTAATCCCTAATCAATTCATGTAGCAGATAAATCCCAAAAAAGTGGTGAGATGTGACAGGAAGCCTAGTTTTTTCAACCGCATTTGGATATGAATTACCCCACAAATTTTTTTGCAGTCCAGACACCACAAGTGTAACTTCATCCAAACTCTTCTCCTTTAACATAAGATGACCTCAAAATTAATATCTTATTCACCACAACAACAACACCAATACCATCGATATAATGTGCTGTCACAATAATACTACTCCAATCATACGGAACTATCAATGATGCTAGACCGACAAGAAGGTCTCCCCACAATACTCCCAGAGCCGCACTTGTGAAATAAATCAATAATTTAATACCCATGGATAGGTGAAAGAAGGCAAGTAGCGAATAGTGTCAAAAGATCTGTCGTGTAACAATATTAGTCTTCAGAGTTCCAAACACAAACCACTGGATGTCATTTGTTAATCAGCGGCAGTGTTGCTTAACTTGCGATTGATAATGGTAACAGTGATTGCAAAGGAAGTTTATGCTTAGATTGTCAGGTAAATTAGTTAGGGATGCCCCAGCTGACCCACCTCTCCTTCAACTCCTGGCTCTGATATACTGGCTAATCAAAAATGAAGGAGTAACTTTCATATTGATCAAACTACTCCTCTAGTGATTTGAGTCAAAACATTCAAAGTCAGCAATGATATTTTAGTTGTCTGGTTGGTTAAAGCTTGCTCAAATAAATTAGATAATTGCCTTGCTTGGTTCTGTTTCAAACATCAATCCACATGATCATTTGGCCTAGTCATATCAGATTCAAAAAACAAAGATGTTTTCTTTGTTCCACTGGAATAAGTACCAGCTTTCTGTGAAAGACCCCAGGAGCCATGGGGTAGAAATGCTCTAGATAAGGAATGTGTCAAATATCATCACTGTAGATGGAGCCAAAGGAGCCAAAAAACCTAAGTCCACTGTGGGTATCAATGTTGACAATCACAAAGATATTGAGGTGCATGTTCTCTACAACCCTGACAACCAAGTCACCATCAATGCATATCATTTTTACAAACCAACAGATGACGTGGCAACAGTGATTTTGATCCAAATGATTCATTTTGTACAACTAGTTACATGCGAGATGTGTATGAGAACTTACACGGGAAGGAACAGTGTCTAGATGGAGAGTCTGCAATTCATTAAAAAGAGTATGTAATTCATTCTGGCTGATTAGTTGGTGAGAGTTTATTTGAAGTTTTAGTTTAAATAATAATCTTTAGTCCGAATCTTATTAAATTCTTCTTAGATGTGTCATTAGTTTTGCTTTTGCCGTGTACAGTAGCTAGTATTTTAGCCAATAGATGTAGAATGCAGTTTGCATGAGCAACCTCACAATTTGTGGTAGTTAACCATCAACGGGGTTTGTATTTTGCAGTAGATATGAGCATGTAGCAGACTCTGAACTGAATGATGTGGCTGTGGATATAGTGTTTGATCAGGAATATGCATCAACATCTTTGAGATTCTCTTTGTTGTCTAAAAAGAAGACTCCTGTCAAGTCCCATCCAGAGAGAATATGCTTCCGATGGCGACTACTGTTTGGACTACTAACTATCCATTCTTACCAGATAGATCAATCAGACTCAAGTCATCATGATTTTCTCCCCCAAAGCCCAAATCAAATGCACAAGAGTCAGACCAGGTCTTGATCTACATTGCCCATCTATAGATGGGCAATGTCTCGTGAGGTTCTGCGGTAGGTGTGGGAGAGTGACATAGTTGCTCGGGGTGTGGAGCAGTGTGAAGTTTATGAAGTGAATTGAGGGAAGCTAGCGGCGTCAGTAAAATATAAATCAATCATTTGCCCTTTGTTGGGAACTCGTTTCTACAATCATTGACACCATCCCCAAAGCACCGCCTTCTCTTCTGTTACGCCCTCTCTGCTGCGTAATTGCTTCTACGGACGTCAACACGAGTGAGGCTGGGAGATATCGTCCGTCGTACAACATGCATCCGATCTGATGCTGATGCTATCGGTGATGACGAGGGGTGGCAATGCGTTTGCGTGAGTTCTACAGCGATTTGATAGAAGACACGGGCGGTGCGCGGTGCGGCTTGCGTTTGCGTGGGTCCATTTTTCCCGCCATTTTCCATCGTGTATAGTGCATGAAGAACGAGAAGCTGTATCCGAGAAGCTTGCTTCCATAAATCCGTAACGTTACATCCACACCGAGTGGCATGTTTGTTGAGCAGTAGGTATGGAGAGCCGTCGACCGTCAACGGCTTGAACAAAGTCTGTTGACCAACAACATCGTTTTGGAGATGAATGCAACGCAAACAACCTAATGATTACCAACAGATATCACGATGAGCAACCGTACAAAACTGCTCGGGAGGGCAGCCAGTGCGGTAGCCCCAAACCCGGGGAGTGGGCTTTTGGAGCCGCTCATTTCTAAGGAGGACGAACGCTTTCATGTTGATCATGAGGAGGAGGAAAGCAGTTGGTTGTCGTCAGCTAGTGTTGTTGTTGGGGTTGTCATTTTGGGAGCTGCAGGGTGAGAATCTGTCAATTAAGTTCTTCTGAAACATTTCTGGTGATTTATTAAGATTATTTATTTCATCATTACACATTCTCAGGGTCGCTGCATCTGTTGCCACGATGATACTTGAAGAGGCTACGATTGCAATTTATGTATGTAAGTTTATCGAGCAAGTTTGGTTGTGTGCCTGAAAGTGAGCCACATGATGATTGCATTTACCTTGTTTTACACTTCCATTTTAGCCGGGGGCATCTGTATTGCCAATTCCGCCATAATTGTTAGCAATCAGTACAGATTGTCGAAAGGTGAGTACGTACTAGTTTACATTTGATGAAATGTATTTTGTGGCCATTGTTAACACTTGTGTTATGTTCAACAGGGTGCCGACTCCGGAAAAGAATTAACAACTTGCGCATGCAGGTCATGCAACTAAGTGAAGAAACAAAGATTCTACAGGAAGCTGTCAGTGATTTGCAGTCACAGGCTGACTTGATGCAAGGCTGTGAAAATCATCTGAATGCAATCGCGGAACAGCAGAGATCTACTGCTGGAGAGATTGTGCTGCTGATGAAGGAGAATGAGGATATTTTGGAGAAGAAAAAAGTAAGCTGAAGCCTCTCTGTTTGATTATTTTGTTAAGTAGTTAGTGTCTACTGACTGTATATCTCCTCTCGATACTTATTGATGACTGTAGGAAAACCTGAAGGTGAGCTCTTCGAACTTGAACAGCAACTCAAACACTCTTAATTCATCTAACCCTTGAATAAATAGCAAAGATTTGTCATTGACATGACCAAGGCCTTCATATCCTCCGATTGTATCACCGATGACATGAAGGTAGACCTCACTCGTCTCCCGCTGGTACTTCTACGTCTTCAAATCCAACTCGATGTGCACGGTATGAACTTGGATGGCAATAAATTCACCGAGATGATCAGACGCGACAAAGACATTTCGACCATTATGAAGATGTGTCACGACATGCTAAGTCTCGATGAGAAGGGGAATTTCGACGCCAAGGCTGATGTTATGGGGT
Source organism: Cyclotella baltica (assembly GCA_036939635.1). Taxonomy (NCBI): domain Eukaryota; phylum Bacillariophyta; class Thalassiosirophyceae; order Thalassiosirales; family Thalassiosiraceae; genus Cyclotella; species Cyclotella baltica. The sequence continues at coordinate 5,165 of JALLAY010000108.1, read as the reverse complement.
TGGTATCGCTTAACACAAGCCATTCGCAGGGATCAGTTGAAGTGGCACGAGGAAGGGCATCTATGTTGTTTGGGAAACCAGTGAGAAATTCTATTGTTAGTGATGTGAAGAAAAGATTGACAATGAGAGGTATTGTTGGAGGCATTGATTTTGATCGGCTGAGAGAAGATTTACATTTACTGGACGAAGAAGAGGAATTCGTGCCAGTTGTAAGGGGTTCTCGCCAGGTTGCACGTGACTTCCTTGAAAAAGTCGAGGAGGAAGAAGAAGAAGTGAAATCCAAAGTTTCTGGAAAGTTCAAGTCAGCAGCTCTATCCACCATGGCATTTGGAGGGCGAAAAAGAGATGACGAACACATGTCTGTGCAGCAGAAGAGCCTGGCCGAAACAACATTCAATTCTGCAGCATTGTCCGCAGTGGCAACTTCAAGAGGACGAAGTCCCACTAGGGAACTTAGAAGTAGTTCAAAACACCAAGATGATGGCTATGATAAGAGCATCGACAATTCTTCGCAGCATGAGAGTCAAACCAAAATGAAGTTCAAGTCTGCAGCATTGGCGGTTGCAGCATTCGATGAAAAAGGCCTACGAGGTCGCTCAGAAACGAGACGTATTCGTAAACATCAAGGGGATCATCACAGTCAGAGCATTGGCACTTCATCGCATAGAGGTCGAAGTGTAGACAAGGCTCTGTATGCATCTAGGAAGATGGGTGTTGATTTCGCCCCTGCTTCCTTTGAAGAGTATACTGGAACAAGCTCGTCCATTCAAACAAGTAGCACTATTGTTAGGCCTAGTCGTCGAACGAAAAGAGACTCTGGAATGAGTCTGGGTGGCAGCTTTATAGGTTCCGAGTATGAAGTCGATGACTTGAGCCAAAGCATTGGCAGTGTGTTTCGAAGAGAAGCTACCAGGAAGAGCTCTCAAGTGGATGATGCCGAGTATTTATCATCCAAAGGGTCAATCAGAAAGCTACCCGAGGATGAGTTTAGTTTTCAAAGTGGTACGGGTCAAAGTAGAAGGCATAGGGGGCGGCCTCAAAGGGACTCTGGAATGGGTAATCCGAGTTTAGCAGAAGACACGAGAATTGGTCGCAAGGACGAAACGAGTATTAAAAAGAGAACCCGATCTGTTGATAGAGCTTTGGCTGCATTTAGGAAGAGTACAGGCAACGTTGACGATGCCAATTCTGTTTCTTCTGTTGGTAGAAGTGTGAAAAGTGCGCAATCAACGCCTTGTGGCCATACATCTATATCTTCCAAGTCTCCAAAAAGGAGCACGAATCGGAGGGGGAAATCAGCTTCGACTGCTTTAAGGAAGAGTTCAAGGAGAGGAGATGACAATGCACTCTCTACTTCTTGTGCAAGAAGAGGAGGAGACAGTAGGAAACTTGAAACCTCTTTTGTTGCGAAAAAGTCAGGTATTGGCCGGTCTTCTAGCATGGAAGAGGGTATCACTCGCAATCGCAGTGCTTCACACGGAAAGATTAAGAGATCGGCCACAATGGGAGTAGATGCAACACAAACACCACCTTCCTTTTTGGGTGCAAAAGTGGCAGGTGTCATGAGAGCAGCTAGCAGCCTAGAAAGAAGGACACAGCGGAGTGCATCACGGGAAATTAGGAGGGAGGTTAGGAGAGCTGCCGGGTTGGGAGGAGGCAGCACAATGACACCTGCTGGGAGGCTGGGCAGCGATTCTGGAGGAAACAGGAGGAGGCTGGATCGACAGGGGTCATTCTAGGAAATTATGTGCAGGTTCAAGCTATGTACGATGAATAGGAGTTTATATGAACACCAGCCGTTGTATTTAACTACTATTTTCTCTGCAGCTACCAAATATAAAAGTATTTTTCTAATTCAACTAACGCTTGATCATAGATTCAACTATCGCAATGAAATATCACCTCTAAACTCTTGACAGAATGGCTCTTTAGGAATGAATTTATCTCCATGGACATAAAAGCGTTTTTTTAATTAAGTGAAAAAATGAAGGAATGAAGGTTGGGGAAAGGATGTGGAAATTAAAATCAATTTTTTGTAGCTTAACCGGTTCAACTTTGGTGCAGCCTCCTGGTATTCTTCCAAAAGCTCACAGTATATATGTATGAGGCTACAACCGGAAAAGACATGTGTCATCGTTGTTAACAATATAATATATATGTTATTGATCACACATTGTCAGTAATATTGCTCATATTGAGCAGTGGTCATGGTCTGACATTGGCTTTTGGTATGGAAAAATCAGCAATTTCTTGTGTAATCAACTTTTTGTGACGGCTGGATGGTGGAATTGGTGGATGGAAAACGAATTGACAATGAAACAAATAATGTATGAGGTTAGAAAATAATTGTGTTTAATACAGATGGTGGAGGATTTGACAAATCAACAGATTGTTGGACAAGACCCAGGAACAATGAAAAGAGAATTGAACATGGATAGGAGATGTGTGATGTTACCAGCATGACTCATGGTATTAATAACAATTCTAGTACAGAAGGAGGCAATGACCAATGACTTACATTAGCACATGAGAATTATTCAAAGGTTTTCAAATATGGCAGGCCTCAGAGAAATGGGAAACAGGTACTTAGCCCGATAATCAAAATGTGTACTGCCTTTAATATATAAAAAGGTGTGGAATATCTGTGGTAAGTTAACTTGTGTGGCAGATTTACTACCTGTAATTTTCCACAGAAATTTGAGAAGAGATAGGAATTCAAAAATTGGTAATAAATACAAAACAAGGGTTGTTGGATGAAAAGCATAAAATGCTTGAAGAAAACATGATCGAAGAGTTTTGAGAGCAAATATTAATGAAACATAAAACACAGAAGTGGGCTTCAAGTTGATGAATATCAGTGACACACCAATTGAGGAAGTCTCTACAGAAACAATTGGAGAGGAATAGTCGCATCTCAAACTAAGCTTCAGCTTCAGCATATAGTACTCTGGTTTTACCATTACTGATTTCAGTGATGTATTTCAAAGAAAGAATGAGGAGCATTCAACAAATGTATGTGATCTGCAAGAACACCTTTTAGCTGCCAAGTGATCAAAAAGTAAAGCTAGGCATGGATTGTGGGCTTAAGGAAAAGACCGGTGTTAGGGGAAAATATGATTAACTATGATATTTTTATTCCAAGAGTGTTTTAAGGGAAGAAGATTTACTACAACATTGGCATATCTACACTGAGTCTGTCCGGTTCACGGATGATGAATGGAATCACTATTTCATTTGGGTACAGTAAGCAGGAGTATTTTGATGAGACAAGGGTGGCACCTCAGATTTTGAGCAGCTGAAACTAGAAGTGTTGACAAGCAGAGAACCTACAGGAGCAAGAAAGTTGTGTGTTCTAGTAATGAACCTGATCTATATGATGAGAATATCTCAAAGAATGATTTAGACTACTAGTATAAGACGTATCTGGTGTTTGAACATTTTCTTCACTTGTCTTTTAATGGCAAGAGAATTGTTGAATTTGTCAAGAGGTGGGATGATTAGATATTGAGCATGGGCCGTCTAGTATAAAATTTCTAATAGGAAATGAATAAAACACAATGTGGAGGATTTGGAAGAGTGTGATGGAAGCAATACAAGTAAAGATTGTGACCAATTGGATATTTTTTTTAATCTAATGAGGTTGAGCATATGAATTGTCTCCATGAAAAACTTGTCCAATTATGTCGACAAATATGTGATGATATTGGGGTTTAAATTGAGGAGAGCAGTAAATGCCAATTTGGTTTATTTGTTGTGTCATGGAATAATTAAGAAAGTACTGGTGAAACATTTCATTGATGAATGTAGAACTGAACATGTGGAAGTCTATTGAGAAATTATGAGCATTGTCATCGAAAAATCAAACCCACCCAATACCTTTAAACTTTGTCCTCATATGCAGTTTGTTCTGATCGCTACAATTTTCCCCCACCAATCCATGTGGCTTCCTAATTATAGGAATTAGTAGAAGATATTAAAGTGTCATTGGTATGGATCTTAATTTGATCCTGGGTTAACAATGTGAATAACTAAATAAATAAGTTACTTAATAAGATTAGTATTCAAAGATGAGAAGCTCATCAAATTGATTTAATCTTTAGATAGGTGTTGGAGGTGGACAAGTTTCCCGGGTGATGTGTGGTAATTGGCTGGAGAGAATTTAGACAGTTAGGAGAGTTTTAAAGCGGGTGAGTCTCTGATAACCGGAGACTTCTTGTATCAGAATCATAATTATGTGTCTGTGTAGATTCAATGACAATGCTCTAAATTGCTGGTTAAATCATTTAATAACCAGATCATTCAATATAAACATTAAATAAAGTTATTGAAAAGTGTGAAGAAGAAGGAATGGGAATGGGATAAATCAAAATTTAGTTCCTTTGATAACAAAATAGATCAATTTTGACAACGTACAAATTGACCATGAAAAATATCATGTGTGTCTATTAGCCACATCTCAATTGTTCAGAAGTATGTGTCTCATAGCTAATGAGATTTTTGCATCAATTCGTTGTAACTTACGCTGTGTTCATGATGTGTAAAATGAGAGGCGGGGGGAGAGAAGCGAGTATTGAATCTTCGTTGAGTCAAAACAACTTCAAGTTTAAAGATTGAAAATAAAAATGATGTACACAAACTGTTCCTTTGTTTGTATAGTTTTGGATGGAATTAGGAACTAGTAGGTTTGAAGCGAGGAATGAAAATGTGAAGAGTATTATGATGATGTATGTACAAAAAGATTTTTGGAGTCTTATCTAGAAGATGACTGTTCGAGTTGAATCAACTTTGGTGAAGAGGCTTTAAAACCCATGTGAGGGTAGTACGGCCTTTTGCTGCCACTGCTGCCGTTGGTTTTTAGTAGAATATGATGAGGTTGCTATCATGTTGTGGTTTTGACGTTTTGTTATTAGTAGTTCTTAGTATCATGACTAAGGTTGGGATTTCTACATGGGATGCATGTACGTTTATATGTACGTTTGTATCTACATGATTTATCTAGAGATAAGGCATAAATCCTGCCAAAAAATAGTATACCCATTGAAGTTTATGGGATCCCATAATTGACCAACTCACGGCACCCGTAAAGTACTCCTTTTTGGGACAACTACCCTGGGGGTGAGCGATGACACATTTTTTGGCGCCCGCTCCCATCAATCTCAACGAAA
>JALLAY010000107.1:0-21079 GCA_036939635.1 Cyclotella baltica | reverse complement strand
AAATAATTAAATAGAGTTGATTTTTACACTTCTGCTGTCTACACCAACACATCCTACACCCCTTCTGTTTGCACATTTGCCATCTCAACATCATCCTTAGACTCTTCAACACCATCCTGAGACAACTCCTCTTCTCCTGGCTCACTCCAGTCACCACTGGCCTGACTTATAATCATTTCATCCATATTTCCTGGTGGAAGTGCTGGCATTTGGGGAGCAACTTGATTCTGTCTCAGCAAATCATCTATGTTCTCATCATCCAACATTTCATCCACCATCTCTTCAGCAGAAGTTGCTTCTCCACTTGTCCGCTGTCTTTTATTTCCCTTTGGTCTCGTCTGGCGATGTTGAGTAATTTCATTATGTGATTGTTCAAGATTCTCCGATTCATGCTAGATCTTAAATCAAGTGTTGTTCCCTGGCGTTGTCCCTTCCAAGTTCTCTGCGTCAGTTGTCCCTCCCAACACTGAATCAAGGGAAATAACACACAATGGCACATCACAAGTCGAACACTTGAATCGAGTCTGCCGTTTGTCGACAGGAGAGTAATACAAAGCACAGTCTTGTCTTGAGGCCTTTCCATTCCTCAAACCCACCTTAGTGATTACATGATTGCAGAATGAACTTTGATGCAACTTCAATCCACGAAGCCATCCTGCTGTGTCCTCCTGAAATGCCACTCTACGCTTGTACTTGATTGGCCATTTACCTCTTCTAGTAGCCTCATTGATTTTAGCTACGAAGTGCATGTCTCTCTCTCCTCTTCATTATCTGGCATAGCCTGGTTGGCAGCTGCTCATTTGCAATGCCAATTGCTAGAAGACACTAAGTTGAGAACAGAAACACCAAGTGGAATCAAAAAGTCATCAAGTTTCGGATGGTTGAAATACTCGAGGTGATTTCTGATCTGCTTTGGTGATGACAAAGCTCCATCATTCTTTGCTGCATGCTTGACACAGAACTCCTTGACCCTTTTGGATTGAGAATGCCTCCAAGTTGTGATAATTAGGGCATTGACCATCCTCATAACATACGTAGCCTCAAAATTGATCAATGGGTTGTGGCGTTTCTTGGTAGCAATAGATAATGCAAATTCAGTGTTTTTGTCAAGTCCCAACTTCCCTAAGTTGTAGTCTTGCTGGGTGTAATGCTTGAAAACGCCAACCTTAGGAAAGGGTTTATCACCAAAATCCCGATGTACCTTGTGGTAAACTGCACACCACATGGGGTAATGACTGACTACTGCGTGTCTCTCATTTGCTGTGAGATAATCAGGCAATTCTTCTGGAATAAGATAACCCCTATCCAAATTGGCCTCATTGTAGTAGTGTCCAAGCACAATCGAACCCACAGTTCCCACCACGTCATGATGCAGCGCCTTGACATCATCAGAAAATTGAACAACCACAGTCTGAATCTGTGACTGCCGATTCTCAATTATTGCCATTACATAAAGACCATACTTCAGATTTGTGACGCACGCCTGCTGTAACAGTTGCTTTCTATTCTCACTAAATACGCACTTCTTGAAAACTTCGTCACGATAGCAACAATAAACAACTTGACCATGGTCTTGGGCAGCACTCTTCGCCTTCTCAATTGTATCCATACCCACTCGGCTCTTCATCTCAATGAAAGCAACTTGCTTAGCTTTTTCTTCGAATTCTCCATCAGGAGCGTGAATGACTACTATAGCAAAACCATCAGGTGACACGGACATCCAGGGGTGTTGAGTTGACTGCAACAAACCAACCCCAAACACAGAATCAACAAAAGGATGCTTGGAAATGGCCTGCATGATTTATTGTTCATTTTTAGTACCCTTCTTCATTGAATCAGTGGATTTGTTCCAATCAAACAACAAATCGATGCATTTACTCATTAAATCACTTTGCCAATCAACTTCGTATGTTCATAATACTCATCAGCAGGGCTAAGTGACAATCCAACAGTGCCAGTGATCGCACATTGACGTAGGGTGAACCAGTCAGCGATTCTCTGAGCCACAGTGAGAGGCACACACGCAAGCAGCAGTTCAGATTCGGCAGTTGCTCCCTCATGACTTGTTTTTTTTGTGTGAAAACAAGTATTGAGCAGTAATTTTTGTCTTCCTCTTGTTGTAAGCAATCCAGCCATTTGCCTCTTCTCTGTCATCTTTCGCTGTCTTGAAAAAGCGGAGATCCTTAATTGCAGACTTCTTGTCATAAATGTCTTGCACAGCGCACAAGCATGAAACTTGGCCGAAGGAGGGTTGTTAGCTCCATCATCTACTGGGAAGACAATAGTCTTCTCTGCACACCATATCTGGCTCCCCCCGGCATCACTACCACCCAAGACGAAGTCCTTAAATAAATCAATTTTCAATTCTCTCTGCGTGTCGTTCCTAATCTTGTGCTTGTAAACCTCCGCTGCCTGATAGCCAATGAAAGGGTTCTTTGATCCCTTCTCAAGAGCAATTGTCTCAATTTTGATACGTTTTACAACAGCCTCACCAGGATCTTCCTCTTCCCGTAGCCTCTATCCATCTTCAAGCCAAAATCATCAGTAATTGGGTTCATAGTGGGCAGCCTCCTCATTAAGACAGCAATGTTCTCCACCTCGCCTTCACCAACACACCGAAGCCTCATCCCAAAAAGTATACTTGTGTGAGAACAACCAATACAATCTGACACTGGGCCATCCTTCCCAGTTTTCCTCTGACTGTGACTTTGCCTCTCAATGTCTCCAGCTCTTGATCCATGCAACTCATCACCCAAGACACCCTCTCCTCCCTTTCTGTTCAGCATGATCTTGACAGTGGGGCCGAACATTAACTCTTCCAGGTCTTCCAACCTCCTGAGCGGACCTGACTGTTCCATCCAAAAGTCTGTTTCACAGGCGTTCCTGCCTGTAAACTCGTAGCCACACAGACACTTCAAAATGTCTTACAATCTTGAATCCAACCTGTCCATCTTCACTAGTTTGATGCCAAAACGCTTGTAGAACATCTGAGTTGACATGCAGTATCTAGACCAGATCACAACAGTAGCAAATGTGTTGTAGATCTCACTGATGTGGGTGATAGGGTGCTTGCCAGGACTGACCAACTTTTCAGTTGTACAAATACCTACCATTCTAAATTTTAAGACCCGACATCTAAATTTGTGAATTTTTGCGTAGGAATCTAATACATTTGAAATTTGAACAGTACAAATGTTAGAGCGCAAACAAAACAGCATGATGAGAGTCGGTCGGACCGAGAATGTGAAACTCCTGAACGGATATTTTGAAAAGCGATCGTTGATAGAGGCTCAAATAATAAATAAAATAAGTAGTGGATGTTATTTTAGGTCTAAAAATTCAGAATGGTATTTTGTCTGCCGCCGCAAAACTAAACAGCTGGGTGAATGCAGTGGAGTCGCCGTTGTTTAGTCCGTATTGTTGGCAATGATAAGACATGTTAACCGCCAAAGAAATGAAGGTATCCCTGAACCGTTTTGATTTGTACCTCTCTGCAAACTCTGCCTTTGTTAAAACCTCAAACTTGTCTTTATTAGGGTGCATCACAATTGTCTATCCATTTCCCTCACAACAAGCTTGGAATGGACCAGCAGCTTCTTAATGTTTGCTTGCCTCTGTCTTGCAGCAGTGGCCCTTCCTCCCCTTCCTCCCCTTGCACCTCTTCCCCCCTTTCCCCCCTTGCACCTCTGCCAGTCCTACCACCACCTCTAGAACTCCTCCTCCCTCTCTTTTAAGCTGTTCAAAAACCTACTAACACCAAACTTGCATCCATGACTTCAAATTCTTACATTTTACTTCAATGTTCATGTAAAACCTGAACTTTCAAGTAATGTTGTGTTTTATGTGCTTCATTCATTCATTAATTAATTCATTCATTCATCAAGCTAAAACATAATATTGGCACGTAATTCTCTAACCATTTTTGTTTTGACACAATCAACAAATGTTTACCTTCACATGGGTCGTATTCATCAACAATAACGTTTCTGATGTAACCATGGCACTTACTTCTCACATTGTTAAATGCTTTACAAACCTTTTCATCCAAAATTATGTTTGATCTTTAGGGAGATATAACATACCCTACTTCCCAAATGTAACATAATCCACTTCAAATTGTCTGCAAAGTTGTTGCCCTCATCAATGTCAATCTCCCTACCCCCATCCTCTGTTGTAATAATATCATCTATGTGATACTTCAAAAATCCACTCCATCTGTGCCTTGATAGCAAAGCCAAAAACTTCTCTGTGGATACTTTTTCATCATTCACTATTGGACACACTAATACAGGTCCAACAATGCAACTGACTGGGAAAATGTAAAATCTTCCATTTTCTATCAATTTAAACCTTCTAAAATATGTGCTTTCTAGATGGACGCAATCAAAGTATGTTGTCTGCAGTTCATTGAATGCAACATACAATGTTTCACCAATCTTGTCTGTACAATAATCTAAATTCATATCATCCAATTCAATAAACTTTGGGGTAGGTACACCCTCAGTGTTGTATTTGTGAAAACTAAAGATCCTCCCAATAGACACATTCCCATTTTTTGCATCAAAAGTTTTTGGAAACCTGTTTGCTGCAAGGCCATACCATGCTTGTCTCTTCCAATCTGGGTGCCCTTTGCAAGTAACTTCTCTGATATCCATAGTAGTGTAACAGGTAGTCTTACTGTTTGCCTTTTTGGAGATACCTGCCTTCGGCAAGTATTTGCCAATGTGATCCACAATTGTTTTGACAAGCATCTCTAATTTGGAGTCCGATGCAGTGCGGTACACATTATATCTCTATCTTCCTAGGATCTAACTCTTGCATCAATCCAATAACAACCCTGCACACAGACTGAATCAATCAAATGTATCATCTGTTCTTCCTCATCACTACCCAACTCTTCATAAGACTCATAGTACTGAGAAAATTTGTCAATTCCCCCATCCTTAGTCCAAATATGATTCTTACAAATGTATGCTCAACCATAACCTGTTCCACCTCATTGAAAGCAAACTGAGTAGCAATTTTCTTCTGAATCCTTTGTGTGTGCATGTAGAGTTGAAACAAATCACCAACCCAAGCTTTTACACTAAACCTAGTGAAGAAACCTATGACATGAAACTTTGCAATGTGCCACCCCATGCTACCTCCGTGTTTTCATAACCCATCTAATAGAGTTCAGTGGCCAGTCCACCCAAAGTTGATGGGGCAGAGCGTGTGTTTACATTAGTTAGTGGTAGTAGCCGAGTATTGAGCTCTTTAATTTTGTTAACTGTTAGTTACCAATCACTTACCTAGTGTTTTCACGTTTCCGTAGGTAATGAATTTCTGAAGAAACATGATCTTTGTCATCAATAAACATGACAAAGAAGGTTGTTAACCACTTGCCTAACCAATTAGACGAGTGATTAAAAACAAAACTAGCTCACGAAGCATTGCAGCTTCGTGATCGTAGCCCAAGGGTGAACCATTGCATCTGATCAATTAGACAAGTGTTTAACAATAATATGGCAGACAGCGACTACAGTCGGGATGCGGGTTTCATTGGAGATAATAGAGGTAATAACCTTCCTACCTTAGACCGGCCCTTGACCTAACAGCAGCCATCCTATCCCACCAAACACCACCTTCCTCTCTCCAACATGACGATCTGCCAGAGCCAACAGAAGGCTTCAGCCGTTGGCCTTGTCATCCATTAACCAATGGAGATAGTGATTTGGGCATGTAAAGAAGAGATATGGGGGGACTTAGAGAGATGGGATAGTTCAGTGTTTAACAAAAACGTGGGGGGATGTGAAAAAAAGAGAAGAAGTTGTCTTCTAAGGGTACGGTGGTGTGACAGAGAGAGTCTTTACCATCTTTTGGCAAGAGTGGTAGATGTAGAGAGCAAACCTTAGGTTTGTGCCCCTTTGAACTCCATTTTTGACGGATCATGTGAACACTAGTGGCAGTGAGAGACATGCTGGGATTTCCAAGAGTGATGCGGAATCAGCGGATTTGATCAGGCATGGAAAGAAAGGAAACATGGCACTGGGACGATTACAAACAACACCAAACAACAAAAGCATAGGTGAGAAGAGGTGGCAGTGAAGTTAGAACAACATTTGTTTGCAATTTGCAAGGTTGCAATAATGGGCTCATAACACATCCAACTGAATGCAGTGGCTGCTCCACCCAAAATTGATATGACGGAGCGGGTGTTTACACCAATCAGTTGTAGACGAGCATTAATCTCATTAAATTCTTTATCCATTGGTTACGAATCACTTACCCAGTGTTTTCAACCTTCCATAAAGACTCCATCCTTCTCTCAAAGTCAAATGTTTCTTTAATCATTCAATGACATTGCCTTTTGTTTTTTGGCTTGTTATGCTTTGGTGAAGCTCTGGGTGAGGTTGTAATTTATGTTGTCTGTGGAAACAACTTTGGGTTTGTTGTTTCTTTTGACTTTTGTGACAATAATGAACTAGGCTTTGGACCTGTGATTGTTTTTGGAATTTGCATTTTAGGTGCATTTTGATTTTGTGATGAGGTTTGCTTTGGAACTTTAGTTGCTGACGGCTTTTGTGCCGTTGGGGGATCTGGCTTTTATGCTGATAATTTTTCAGTAGGTATCTTTATCTTGAGTGTGTTTTTAAGACTAAATTTCCAGAAGGTGTGCCTTTGACAATAGAGACAGTCATGATGGTGTTCCCTTCCTTCAATTGTGAAGATTGATACTTGTAAATGGTACCACGAATATGAATCTCATCATATGCCCTTGGGACATGTGAGGATGAATCATTTCATATCCAAGCATATTACAAGTCCTTTACCTTTGATCTCACCAGCCATGAGCCTCCATTGGCCAGCTGTATTGAATGGACCCTAAGACCCCATTTTCTGGATGAGCTCTATGAATGATTTATTAGACCAGCAGCAAGTTTGATTGAAGCTTCACATCTAACCGACTCATTCAACTCATCATATTAACATAAGAATAGTAATTTTTATTTGCAACTGTCGCAACTGCAAAAAATCAAAGGTGTGTGGACTAAAGTAACGGGCAGAGCAAGCATTGAATCAGGATGCCAATCAATTACACCATGACCACGAGAGATTTTGAGGAACGCTTCAATAACATCAAAGATGATTACTTTAGAGTTGAGGTGTGATATGCTTTCAAATGACGCCACGCTTTGACCGATTTTACAGATACGCTGAATCGGTTTCTTTTGAACTTGTATCTTAACCAGATTGAAGTATTACACAGAGTAGTTTTCATGCGAACTTGTATGGTACACTGAAATGTTCAACCAAGCACTTAGCAATTAGTAATCAGTTGCAATTCTCACTTTAAAGTAACAGCAGGTCCCTACTAGATTGATAAAAGCTGACAAATTACGTGCAATCAACTATCCTACTTTTACACACTTCTCGCCATGTGCAAATAGAGCCATGACATCACCCATGTGTAAAAACACCAAATCCTTTTCTTCATCTTCATTAAAGAATCCCTCTTTCGCAAGTCCAATTGTTCCAGCCATTCTTTTGACAAGATAGATTTGATCAAACAGACTCCATTCTGTGCATCGATGGTGCCTTCAGTTGCCAGTTTATACCATGGTAGTAGATAAAGTTACATCATGGTGGGACCTGTAGGATGAGAGATAATTGAACCTTTTATAACATTAAGTCTAAATACAATTATAGCACCAGAGCAAGAAATAGACAGTTGCGACAAAGTACATATTCACCCCAAAATTAACTTTGGAGTCAATCTGGGAATACCACCAAAGTAATTGAGGGTGCGATCAATTCCATCTTCAATACACACCTTTTTCACCAGTACCACAGAAGCTTGAAGCCCATCAGCCAAATGAGTTGCTGTGGAATTCAATTGCACAGTTGCATCACAATACCCCAGAGTTCATTTATTTTACCTACTAAAAGTCTTGTGACTCCATGTTCATGTGTACCGTAGTTCACGCACTAATCCGCTCACAAATTAAGCCGCTCTGGAGCCTTCGACGATTTTTGTAACAAATTAGCGCCGCTCTGGAAGTCTTGCCGTCACACAATTCGGCGGGCGATTAACAGCAAAACCCGTGATCGAACCCGTTGTTCACAGTAAATACCCCGTTTTGGGGTCATATATCACAAATTAATCGCCGCTCTGAGCGAAATCGAATCACACGATCACACATTAATAAGCCGCTCAGAGCCATTCTGAGAGCGGATTAGTGCGTGAACTACGGTAAATAAAATGGGTGTGCAGTTTCTGAAATAAAATGACGACCTGTGACCTTATCAACAAGACATCACGACCAGACTTTGACCTTCCATAGGTTACCAAATGACCATGACTATAAAAGATTCAACCATTTTCAATCACGCTTTGATATGACTTAAACCCACGAATTGCATGTGAGCTAGAGGGTTCTGCTACAGCCCCATTCAACAGAATTTCTTATGGAACCTCGCCGCACCGCAGCGACTCTCACACACATGTTGGCTTGAAAACTCAAGAAAACTTACTGGGGTTTCAGAGGGTACGACGCGGGACTCGTAGGTAATAATTATTAATAATTATTGTAATGCCCACCTCATTGAACCCAATCAGCTTGCATGGAATAACTAAGCCTTGAGAATGCGACCATACGTACAGGGCTTGGGGACACCTCGTTCAATTCCTTCGTTCGTTTTGGAAGCGAAGCAAGGTGGCGGCGTTTTGGCATCCCGTTCATCATTTTATTCATACTTCCCCCTGCGCTCGTCAATCTTCGTCCATCATCTCAAGCAACAAGCAAGACGCAGCGTTTACTCATTGGAAATGGTCTCATAATCGCAGAAAACAAACGGAACAAAGAGCCTCTGCGATAACAAAGCACAATGAAGACATTCGCGTCACTGCAGCTGAGCCTGCTCTGCAGTGCCTTCCTCTCTCTCTCAACCGAAGCCTCCATTACTTTCTCCTCCACCGCTCCGCTCGTCACTTGCCCCGCTGTAAGCACCCCCTCCACACCCAGCCAAATCCCCAGCTTTACAGGCGGCAAGCTGTTGATCTCTCCTACATCGGGCGAAGGCCATCTATGCATCCTGTCACGAGTGAATCGGTCCGAAGCCAACAAGAAGAAGGTTTACATTCCCATCGCTCGAAGCTACGACGGCTACGATTGGCATCGCGTGGAAGGCCGTTACGTCAGCTACGTTTCGATGCAGTGCGGCCAATCTGCAACCAGTGGGAATGGATATGCGGCTAATGATTACTTGTGTGAGATCGATGTGCCAGAGTTGAACCAGGGCAATGTTGGATACTTTTTGAACAAGTGGGAGGAGGGCACCGTTACGGATCGAAGGATGGCTGCAAGGTTCTTGGAGAGAGCTACGTGGGGCGCTACGTGAGTTTGAAACCTTTCTATGTTCGTGCGATTGTTGCTTTGGTTGATTTCATCAGGTTGATTTCATCCGATTTAAGAATGCAAATTGCTTTGTTTCGTATTGCTTCTCATTTTTGGCTGAATGAGCTATTTTTATTCTAATTTGACTATTTTCTTAATGCTCTATCTACTTCATCCTACGTGCTCATGTTACTAACTTCTTACCGTTTACCGTATGCTACCTCCGTAAAACCCGGAATCATCAGGTGGGATGAAATCACAACACTCGAGGCATCCATAACCTCATCAGGTCAAAAAGCCATTGCCCTCTGGGTTCAAAATCAACACGCGCTACCCCCCTCATCTCACAGAGCCTTCTTCCGCCAACGCCTCAGTCCTCGCGCCGTTGAATCTTATATCTATGGTGTTCCAGGTCCCAAGGCTTGCATGACCAATGCTCGCTTTCGAAGGTTTGCTTTCACTTACAAGGATTTGGAGATGTCACGCTCCTCCAGGTCTGATACGGCTGGTAGCACCGGTCAGCCGTTGACTCCAGTCCAAATTTCTACCGTTGACGTGGGAGGTGTGAATCATTATGCTCTCAAGTTTGGTGGTGACATTAGAACCATACTGCCAACACCATTGCAATATGATGATAATGGTTCAATGGTGTCTCTTCCTGATGGGAGTTATACCATTTGTTACTTGCAAGAAGTTGTGGGTAACAACGGTGGGAATGTCCATGATGAAAATAAACAGTTGAAGCTTTTGGTCGGTGATTTGTGCACTAGCAGTTATACCAATCGTGAGTTGATAGTTGCTTCGCTCCCTTTTTATTCATTTTCTAGGCTTAGATTCGCTTACCTTGTATTCAGGAGGAGGCACTGACGATGGCAAAGGTAAGTTATCTTACTTTTGTCCTTATGATTCATTATGTTTATTTAGAATGTCTTCCCAATCATATTGTACATTCTCTCAACCCAGGCGATGGAGCCACAGCAAAAGAAAATGTATTGACAAGTGGCCAACACGTTCGCCTTTATGACAGAGCTGCTTGTAATGCGAAGTAAGTTTCTAATAGAGTTAATATTGCACATATTGTTTCATTCATGGTAACTGACAACGTTCAACTTTGTCCTCTTTAGATGTAGCTCGTCCAATGCCAAATACATCATAGGTGGAAATCCCGAGGTTATCATTCCTGCTGGTTTTGACACAACTACATTAAGTTGGTTTGATCTAAGTTCCCTCGACACAAGTACTGAAATTGTCAACATTAATTCTGAAAGAGCCTACGATGCTTCCTATCTCCTCAAAAGAGACCTCGATACATGCCAAGATGAAAATGGAGATGACATTCCAGACCCAGCCGGACTAGCCAACGTCGACTTATTTTCCACAGGGCGTGGCAAATACAACCTCGATAAACCCATATTCGCCAAGCTTCCAGGTAGCAACAAGTGGGCGCTGCACGACTTTCGCACTCAATTCAAGGCTAACACAGTAGACACCCCTCTGGAAGACGGAGGTGGGGCAGCATTGAAAGCTGCAGCACGAAGTGGTGACAATGATGATGGAAATATCCTCACCGACTTGGTCGTGCGATGTTCTAATGTCCAACGCAACGTATTTAATGAAGCTCAATGCCGCATCTCGTACCATCAAGATGCATGCCAATCTGTTGCTCTTCCTAATCCCAATGACTCTTACAGAAACTACATGTATGATCCCGGTGATCCATATGACAACAACATGAATCCACAACCGGAGCATGTTTGGAAGTATTTACCGAGCTATGCTGGTCCAGATGGTGGGGGTGTTGTTGGTGAGTTGTTTTCGTGATGGTCAGGGTTATGTTATTCAATGATGTGTAGTCTTTCTTTTTCTTATGCATTTCTCTTTCTCTATTTGCACGCTCTCAGTTTGTGGGTCAGAAAATGAGGTAGCACCTATCCCCACAGAAGACGATCACTTTGATGTTAGCAATCGCAAGATGGAATCAAATGCCATGGACGTTGGTTCGCAGAAAGTCACAGTTTGGACAGAGGTAGTACTGGCCGCTGAAGATCAGTTGTGTCAAAGACTTGCATTTGGACTCTCCAAGATATTTGCCACATCGACAGAACTCAATTCAGACAGTGTCAATTCAGAAACTAATATCGCAGTATATGATAAGTTTGTGAATCTTTGTTTTGCAACATATAGAGATGTTATGAAGAGGGTGTCTTTTGATCAAGAGATGTCAGAGCAATGTGAGTTTACTAATAATACTTTGCGTCTTTTTAGATTTCAGTATATGATCCATACTATTGTCTAATTGTTCATTTCATGTTTACATTTTCAGTAACCTTTAAACACTCAAGATCGATAGGCCAAGACTGGCACAGGTGGAACAAATTGGCCTGGCCAGATGAGAATTACGCGCGTGAAAATCTGCAACTCCATTCTATTGGTTTGGTAAAGCTCCATGATGACGGTACCCCTGTGCTAAATCGTTTTGGAAAGCGGGTTGCCAACTACGAACAGAAACATATCTTCAGCGCGGCCAAGGTTTGGACTTCATTTAAAGAGTCATCTCGCCGGGGGAACTATGAAGACCTGGATTGGGCCACAACGAGTTATTTGGATCCTTTGCAAATCCAGGATGTTTCTGGTAGAGATTGGTTCCCAAAGGTAAATTCCCATTACATACTACTGGACTCTATTGAAATACTATTTACTAACAGAAACTCTTTCTCGCCGTTCTTGCCCTCAGATAAAAAGCAATGGAGGCTACCTTGGCGACAAGTATCCACTTTGTGCGGATTTACCGGAGCGTCATTTTCTGAAGCAGGGAGCGACTTTTCGATTGCTCGGTAAGTGAAACGGCAGCTGTTGCTGAGTCTCCTCTTTTGCCTCTGTCTTGCATGTCGAGTAATATCATTCTTTGATACTTAATTGATAACTGTAGGAGGATCATCTGCAACACTGTCTCACAATGATCCACTAGAATGGTTAGACAACGAAGAGATTCAGCGCATGTTGCTTCCTACAGGCTCGCCTCTCTACAACAAGCTATGCAATCCGACCAATGCTCCACTTCCATCATCAACATTAACATCCGGCACAGGGCTTGCTCAATATGATGCCACGCTCACTGTGCCATATTGTCAAGGCAGCAGTATCTCTTGTGACTCTAATTCACTTCTCACAGGACGTGTTGACGAACCAAACTCTCCCAATACCCTGGAAGAAAGTTGTGCGGATGGTGCAGACACAACAGCATCATACCTTGAATCTGTAGAACGCATCGTAGTTTCTACTGTCAGCGGCAGTGACGAATTGAGAGGCGGTTCTCTTGTCAAAATCCAAGCCACTGTTACCACTTATGACAAAGGGGATAGAGTTGACTTTTACTATGCGGCGGATGCTGATGCTCCGGATTGGAAGCTCCTCACCATTGTTGCACCTGAACATGATGCTAATGATCCTCAATCAAATGTTACATTGGCATATACAGGCTTTCCTGACATCACTTATACACTCCCTAAATGCATTTCATCATCTGGGTGCAAGCAAGCTGTCCGGTGAGTGCTTTCATGATTCGTTCCTATATCCACCTGTGTAATTTCTTCTGTAAATAACAGACAATCATTTGATCCTTTTCAGTGTCGTTCTGAGATCCAAACGATCAGGAACTAGAAGCAGAGATGGCCAACATAAACCCACCTCAAATTGTGCCACTCAATTATATGATGACGTTGATGACATAGTCTTTGACGTTCTTCCATCACCAAGGCCTCAAGACACTTGCTCCTTTGATACTCTTGTGACTCTTGATTCAAATCTAGCCTGTGAAGGACGTGAATGTGCTGTTTCGACTGTAAGAGTTGTGGAGGTAGTTCCAGGTAGGTTTGATTTGGTTAGAATGCAAGCAGAAGGTGTTGTGTGGAAAGCATAGTCTCCAACTCTTTTTGCCCCTAATCCCTTCAGGTGTATTTTACGAGTATCTTCGATTGCCATGTGTCCACATGCCTTTCTACAATAACGCTGTTAAAGTATTTTCTGGGTAAGTCAAGGTCAACCGAGCAACTTATTTTCATTTTCATTTCATTGTACTTAATTACTCTTGTCTTGCGCCTGTTGAATGTCAATTTTCAATTAGCTGGAGTAATGACCTTGCCATGTGCGCTGATAAATATCTACCGAGCGCTAGATCAACATGCTGTGGGTCATACGATGATAGGGATCTTAGTGGATCTGACTGGGCTGATATTCTCAATGAATATCGTGGTGAGAGATTAACCTATGCAGGAAATGAAGAAAGGTGCTCGAGATGGGGAAGAAGCACCTGTGATGCAGCTAGAATTGGCGCATTTTCAATGTGGAGAGGTCAGTGTCTACACTACCAGGCTTGCCTTGATGCCAAGAGCAGTCAACATTGGCTTGAAATCTCCGCTTGGCTCTGGACAACTGCTGGGTGTGATATTCAAGTCCTGGTGGATCCAGATGGTTTAATTGCGGTTGTTCATGCACCAGCAGAAACCAAAACTAAGTGGGGGAATAATCAACCATATCCTACGGTACAAAGTCACGTAAATGAGAACAAAACTGTGAGCTATTTCCATGTAGAGTGGGACACGAGTAATGTAGGAGTTGGCAAGCTTGAATATCCTCATGTTGTTGACAATTCCTGCGACGGCGGGACAATATCAGGAGATCTCTGTGCGTGCAGCACCACTGTAACCACAAATGCAGTATTTACTTCTCTCCCGACAAGAGATGATGTACTTTCAAGTCTACATGTTGGAGCGTTTGACCCCATTGTGATGTATGACTCTTACACGACATTGGTGGAAGCTACTGCCGACGATGAAGTATCAGTTTACAAGAAGACAGGCTCAGCTGATTACTCTGAGGACACAATCTTTCGTGTCAGGGATGATTACAGCAGTGACGGTTTCATCTTCCTCAAAAATGTGCAAAGTACTGTTTCAGTTTGCGATGGTACCTTCTTTTTCCGCAATTCACCTTCATTCTATGACATTGTCGACCCTCAACTTATATCAGCATACCAAGAAACAGAGGCCTATTTAGATTATGTCGACAGGCATAGCAATACTCCACCGTTTGTTTGCAAGACACTGATGAAGCACTTTGGCATTTCAAACCCATCACCATCTCATGTTCTAGGATGTTCCACTGCTTACAAGTCTGGAGTTTTCACTTGGACAAATCCATCTGATTCTTCAGATACTATGACCTTTGGCAGTAGCAAACGAGGCGATCTCCGTGCTGTTTCAGCAAGCATCCTCTTGGGTAGAGATGCTCTTTCTGCTACATTAGATTCAGATCCAACATTTGGAGGACTCACCGAACCACTTCACAAGTTGATGAAGCTCATTAGAGGGTTAGGGTTCACACGGTCATTGAAACACAGGCGAACAGATACGCTGATATCCTCATCTGCACAAGATATACTTGGTCAAGCACCTTTTGGAACCCCCGACCAATTTGGCTTCTTTTCACCTGATTACATGCCTGCTGGTGCACATATTGAGTCTTCTCTCGCTTCTCCAGAATCTGAGCTACTGAATATGAAATACGTGATCGGAAGCCAAAATGCTTATTATTACCTGATACAGTATGGACTCAATCGGTGCTGGGGAGGTATTGGACCAAACCCACCCATAGACAGAACTTGCAATGATCCTGGAGAAGCTCCTGGCTCTCTCACTTTCACTCCACAGGGTGATTCATCTTCTAGTTCTAATGTCATTTCCCAGCTCTCCACTCTACTAACAGCAGACAGATTGGATGATGATAGTAAAAGTATTATCGAGAATAAGTATTCAGCTATTCTTGCCTCTGATGGAGAAGCTGCAGCCCTAAAAGTTGCACAAATTCTAATGGTTTCAACTCCAATGTTTC
Source organism: Cyclotella baltica (assembly GCA_036939635.1). Classification (NCBI taxonomy): domain Eukaryota; phylum Bacillariophyta; class Thalassiosirophyceae; order Thalassiosirales; family Thalassiosiraceae; genus Cyclotella; species Cyclotella baltica. Next base: position 5,813 of record JALLAY010000107.1, on the reverse strand, counting down.
ATGCTACTAATAAGGCAGAACCAACTGCCGAAGATAGGGAATCAACCCCTCCAACTCCTAAAGATCCAAGTGAAGCGTACAAAGCAGTTATTCACTTAAACTTATTTGGTGGCATGGACAGTATGAACTTGCTTGTCCCTCACCCAGATGACTGCCCAAGCCTGTATGATGAATACAAAACAACACGTGGAGACGATTTATGTAAGTATCGTTGGTTTCATTGCTTGTTATTTGATGCTATCATCAAATAATAATACTTTACCAAACTCATTCCGTGAATAGATCTGAAAGTCAGCGATCTTATCAAGATTGAAGCCTCCACCTCAGATCAACCGTGTGCAAGCTTTGGTGTCCACAAGAGTCTGGGGCAAGGATTTGTTGATTTATACAATGCAGAAGAAGTGATCTTTGTTGCAAGTGAGTTTTAGATTCTTTGCGTGTTTTTGCATTGTGTCTTTGGAGCAATTTGTAACCATTTTTATGCGAATCACAAAAGACGCCGGCCATCTTCAAAAGCCAGTCACGGCCTCCAATTTCCTTGCTGAAACCACAACACAGCTCTTTAGCCATCATACGATGAAAGAAGAATCGCTGAAAGTGGATGCTTTTAGGCAGCGTGATGATACAGGTGAGTTAACTGCTGCTGCTGAAGTGATCACGACCTCATACTCATAACTGTCATCACCACTTTTATGACCTTCTAGGTATATTGGGGCGGATGACAGATATCCTGGGCAACAGTATGTCAGTTAGCCGAGTCTCATTAGATGGCAATTCTGACATCTTAGTTGGGGATCCAACAATCGGACTCAAAGTAGATGTTATGGGAGGGAGAGGTCCCGACCAGTTCTACTCAAGAGATGATTACAGCATAAAGGAATCAATCATTACGTTGAACAAATTTACTTCTGAAGGAAGCTCAATTCACGGAGACCTATGGAGCCAGAACCTCATTGATTCGTATAACAAAAGTGACAATTACCTAAACATGCTTGACACTGTAGAGGGTTCATCACTCTTCTCCCATAAAGGTCTGGGGAGGCAGTTTCAAATGGTTCTGAGGCTGATTAAACTCCGTAAGCTCTTTATCAATTTCTTTTTTCTGCTTCATCATTGCGAGGTATCATCTAATAACTTGAGGGACTTGTTACTCATATTTTCAGATGAGGAGAGGGAAGTCAACAGGGACACGTTTGCAATCAATTTTGGGGGATTTGACACTCATTTCGATCTCAAGTCTGTACTGGCAACAAAGTTAACTGAAATTGGCTCTGTGCTGAAAGGATTCCGTGATGCATTGGTTGATATTGGCCTTTGGGATAGTGTCACTGTTGTAGTTTCAAGTGAATTCGGTCGAACAACAACACCTAATACCTCAGCAGGTACGGATCATGGTTGGGGAGGACATCATATTATCATGGGAGGCAAGGTGAGCGCCAGTTGCTGGTTGTGATTTTTCTTTCACAAGTACTCACACCTTTTTTTAGTTGAAGGGTAAAAAAATTCTAGGAAAGCATCCGGACACATACTCAGCAGACTGGAAGTATAATACTGGTGAGTGGAACTAATTTTATGCTCTAGAAGTACTTTGGCAATTTACGATCATTCTTAACGTTTGGCATCTTATCAGGCAGGGGAGTTTGGATCCCTACTACTTCGTAAGATCTGATTGTGATGTTGGATATAATAATCTTCTCAATCTAATTGTTGTCCATGCATCTTTTATTTTTCAGCAACGATGCAATGTGGTTTGGAATTGCACAATGGTTTGGACTAGAGTAAGAATAACCAATATTGATCGCTGATGTTTGTCATTGAGTCCTGTGCTGACAAGAATTGTTTTCAAAGGACAAATCTAGCCCTTCAATATGCAATCCCAAACATGGACAACCACGGGTGCCGTTTGTTCTCAGAGACTGATTTATACGATGGAGGGACAGGTAAGCATTTAGATGATTCTTTTGTGGATTGGTACACCTTTAATAGTGATTTCATTTTTAATCAACATTTGGTTCGTCATTTGGCAGGCCTAGTGCCGGGGTGTGGTGGTGACATAATGTGAGTATACTTACCTTGTATATTTTAGAATAAAAGTTGTGTCTCCTGAATCTTACTTCCATGTACTAAAACAGGACGTTCAACCAAGTGTTTTACTTGTCCGAACCTCGCTTAATGAACCCCGACGAACAGAAGAGTTTTTGTGCCAAGGTGTATGATGCCGTCACTGGTATCTCAGTCAAATGCGTGATTCTTGACCAAATAATTGCGGCACGCCCCTCAGGCTCTGGCAGGAAACTCACTGGTCTTGAATATTCTCTTGATGTGACATATGAGATATCTTCCGATTCCTCTGGAGTGTCTAATTCAATTAATGATGTTGTCAACAGTGATGAATTCAAAACAGAGGCTGCAAATTCGTTTGAGATGGATGTATCAATTGAAACAGCTGAAGTTGTCGCCGCACCCACTCAGTCCCCAACAAGCAGTCCAACTGCAATTCCCAGCTCCCAGTCCTCTGAAAGTCCCAGCTCCCAGCCCTCAGGAAGCCCGAGCTCACAACCCTCATCAAATCCAAGCTCACAACCCTCAACAGTTCCGAGCTTACAGCCCTCAAGAAACCCTAGTGTTCAGCCGTCTCTCCAACCATCAATGTCTCCCAGTGCTCAGCCATCGTCTCAACCTTCGGAAATTCCCGTTAGTTCCTCGGCGAGTTCTCAGCCATCTGAATCGACATCACCAAGTTCTAAGCCATCAGAGTCAGAATCTCCAAGTTTCCAGCCTTCGCCATATCCATCAGAGTCTCCCAGTTTTCAACCTTCAGTACAGCCATCTAATTATCCAAGTTCACAGCCCTCGGGAAACCCAAGCTCACAGCCATCTTCTCGACCTTCGGAAATCCCTACTATACAGCCCTCTGGGAGCCCGTCAGCAAGTTCTCGGCCATCTGAGCACGAACGCCCAAGCTTTCAGCCCTCATCAAGTCCAAGCTCCGAGCCTTCCGCAGTGCCCAGCTTTCAGCCCTCCGCTATTGCAAGCTTTCGGCCATCCCTTCAACCTTCTGAAAATCCCAGTTATACACCTTCTAAGAGCCAATCATCATTTGCAAGCCCCAGTGTGGCTCCCTTGAAATCGACTACAAAGAAGCCTACAACTGCTGCTCCATCGGGACCGAGTGGACAGCTAGAGTACAAGGGACAACTGACTTTATCTGGAATTGATTGCTCAAGCCCCTTGTCTGATATCAACTTGGCTGCACGCGATGTTGCAAATAGTGCTCGGACTGTTATATGCAGTCAGGTCACAGGTTTGAACTGTGGAGCTAATGACAAGATTATTATATCCAAGATATGCGGTCGGAATGTGAATCAGGAGTCTGTATCATCCACCCGTCGTCTTTCTACAAGCAATGATGCCTTTTTTTCTTTGCTTCTGAATGCCGTTGATAGTGATCTTCGTCAGAAAGATTCATTGATTGGACAGTATTTGCAAGGCTCTAACCTCAACAGAATTTTATCGGCTATTCAAGAAGACATTGTCTCATCCACTACTACTCAGACCCTCAGTTCTATTACAGAAATTTACTACACTTTTGTTGACTCAGTTATACGAGGGCTTGGCTTGTTCTATCCAAATTGGGGAGGTGGGTCTGAGACATGTATAAATGATGGAAATCAAATGGGTACGTTAGCATTGGGTACAAGTTTAACTGCTGAAAATCTGAATCAAGTCATGCATTTCTTTCTTCTTTCAACTCTGACAGACTATATGAACAATTCCCCTGAACGCTGGATGTATGCAAATGTCGAAGATTGCTGCCAAAGATTTTATTCATATGATATCATTGGTTGCTTGAGCTATCATAGTGAATTCAGTGATCCAACATTAGAATTGTTTTATCCTGATTGGGTTGGCTCAAACATGTGCATTGCCGACGGTAATGCACCTGCCTACATGAAGAAAAACTATCTGATGTGGATGTTTCGTACGTACAAATCTTTTCATGATTGCAGTGTGTTCGACAATCACCTGTCACTCATCTCTCCTCTTCTTACACCCACAGCATCCCTCGAGAGCTGCTGCAAAAAATATTACAGCTGGGAAGATGATTATGTCACATGCCTGACATCACAGGGTTCAAGCGCTCCCACACAAACTCCTGTGGAAGGGTGGTGTAAGTAACTGTCTGTCAACCGTTTCTCTAGCTTTCAATGTCAGATCTCATTTATCATCTCTTTCTTTGTCTTCATTCAAGATGTAAAATGGGATGCCTACCAGTGTGTGAAGAGTTGTGCAGGTCCGGATCCATGTGGTGGTGTAGCCGAAAAGTGGGATATTCCTTACGCTTCTAAAGAGCTCTGCTGCAAGAATCACTTATGGTGGCTGGGAAATAGTTGCTACCAAAATTAGTGTTTTATGTTATTCCCCCATCAATCATAGAGTTATAATGGAACTCCCTGTTGTTGTGGTTTTGGCAGAAATGGAATGGTACAATGAGGACCATCAGCAAAGGATGCGGCAGATACTCTTTTGGTTTTATTATAAGACTTTGTAATTACTGTAATTATCATGTTCATGTGTAATATATTGTATTTTTCAGGCAACAACAAACATCTATTGAATTGGAAGGTGGTCTATTTTGGCCGAAGTTCCATCCGGCAGTGGGACCTCCATCTCAAACTCTGTTTTTTTTCGGTTCTCTGTGTACGCCCACTTCCATTTATTATCCCACTTAAAGGAGACCAGATGGTAAAAACACTTGGCAGGCTTGTAAGCACCACCCGAGCCGATGGGCAAACTACCCCAATTCATCACGCTGGCTTGCATTTTCTTGTAAGTGACAAATGCACTGTCGTTGCAATTCATATGAATGTCAATTAGATCGCAATCATCCACGTATGGAATTGCCGTCAGTTGTACATCCTCTCTCGTGACTGGACACACAAAAGTAGCACCGTGGCCCTTTCGCTTGTGTACATTCAAGATTGTGATGCTAATAACTGCCCAAACGGCTGGTGCTGCGCTGTTTCCTTGGCAAAGAACTTAAAACATAATTTCTACTTTGGAGCCTATAAAGTTCTTAGATTCACCAAAGGCTGTGCGAAGAAAGTATTTCATGTTTTCTATGGCTTCCAGCATTGCTTCCACTCCTTCAATCGATACACCACAGGCTTGAAAAATGATTGATGCGATTGCATGTGCTATACTATCATAGCAGTTGGAGGTGTCTACCAAGACAATTGCCGCTGTCAGTCTGGATTGTCTAACAATATCATAATAAAGAACTTTACACAATGCTCCGTCGTCTGCTGTTCTACCCAGTTCACTGAATATTTTATCAGCCATGAGTTTGTAGCGCTGTACATTGTTGAGCATTCTTGTACCATAGATGATTTTGTTGTTAGCATTGAAATCAGCTTCCATCAGTAAGATAGCTCAAAGTTTATCCAGTCTGCATAATCCAGCAAGCTTTTCGATCATGCAGGACAGGCCTCTACTCCATCTTTCCAAGGCAAAACCTCGCTTAAGACAAATCGTGGATTTTAATGCATCGTGATGTGAAATGATGTCCGAGGAGGCACCAGCAATATAATGGCCATAGTGTATCCCAGATTCTGACGACAGCGTTTTCTCATTGGCAGATTTCCATTTTGCTTGCCAAGTATCTCGTTTGATCTCACAATCTACTGAGTCTGGAGGTATTACTTTACAGGATACTCTTATATATGCACCCTTGTCTGTACGTAGTATACCTAGTGAATAGTGTTTAGTAAGTTAACTGCATGTATATTTAGCAACCAGAGCAGATTTCCCTC
>JALLAY010000106.1:0-35283 GCA_036939635.1 Cyclotella baltica | reverse complement strand
TCCTGTGCTAAGACTGATAAGATAAGGAAATAGCCCAAGGCAATGGCACTGATGATACGGGTTTGCATGCTGTTATCATGTTCTTCATGTGTTTGGAGGTATTCCCCAAATTTGACCTTGAAGTGTGAATTGTAATCAAGTTTTCAATTAAGGTCAATGTGCGAGGGACTTTCAGTTTGATAGATGCCTCCTTTGAGTACAAAAATATTTCACCAGAAGGCACTGATGAAAACCAACTCGAAGATAAAATTGGTGGAAGCACCTCAAACGGAAGCATATTGTATGACCCAATCCTTGATGGTGCGATTGTAGAATTTGATGTCAGGCACATGCTCATTAGCAGCCACAATGTTGAGGAGTACCTCCATGCCAGTGAGCTTACCGTGCATAGACTCGAATTGGTTGTCGGCGAGGATGATGGTGGCCTTGAAGCCGCAACAACAGTAGATACCAAGTTCATTCTTGAAGTGTTGAAGGATGGAACTGTCAGTACGTTCCAACTTACTAGCTGTACATAACTTGGTGTGTTTGGAGATAGTCATTAGAAATGGAATTTGCTGTACAAATAATATGAGTGAAAATGTAACATCGGGTGGTACTGTTCCATGATCTGGATTGGGATATTGTAGGAGTCATGAGTCACAGCAGGATGCTGATAGCGAACTGTCATCCCTTTTAAAGCATCCTAACTCTGGTCCCTAAATAAACTCAGCATTTTTTATATCATGTACTGTGATGGGACAGTTTGATATCTGGTTGGTTTGAACAATGTTCATAGATTGTGCTAGTTCTGGACAGCCGATGCTCTGGATGGTCCGTGCTAAATTGGTCTGTTTGAAGTTGGAAGTGGAATATTTGGTCTTTTTCTCATCAACAGTTTTGATCATCTCAGTGCTCTCTTTATATCGATTAGTGAGATCAAAGTAATAGAGATGGCCAAGGGCTTCACTGAACTTTAAGATGGTACCATGTTTATGAACATGAAAGGCATTGGCATTGTCAGATGCACTATGAAATGTCACCCCGAACTTCTCTTTAACTTTGCTGAAAGATAGAATGATGGTGATTCCATGAGGATAGTACCATACCTACCATGCTGTACCCAGGCAGCCCCCCTCTCAAATTAGTGGTTTTGACCCCGACATTGCACTTAATATAGAATCGTTGAAATGTAATGAATGTTCTTGAGTAAACTTCTGTTGATGAATAGATCAACTGTTCACTGGTTATCCAGTAGTATCTATTCATCAGGAATGCCGCTTCAAGAAAAGGAATTTTGATGAGTTGGTTTCCTGTCACCTCTGTTCAATAGGGTGGACACATGAATCTCAGATGAGATATCTAGGAATTTGTGAACACTTCCAAACTCAAATACCTTTTTTGCGCTGTCCCCCCAGATTGCTTTGGTTACAGCTAATCAGAGTAGGAAAGAAGAGTGGGTATTGCTCAACCAATTGAAACACTGTGGATAACTTGTTTCGTTATAAAAATTATGGCTTTGTGGGTGCAACTGGTGAAGCATATGGGTGTCTATAGTAGATGTAAAAGTCCTAGCTAAGATCACACATACATACTGAAGAAAACGCGGTGCACTCTGTTTATCGACCTCTTTCAGTGCCAATCCTTTGTTATTGTCTTGGTTTGACTTGTAGTTGTAAATGAAGTTCTGGAGTAGGTCCATGAGATGCAGCAGGTTCTCATTACTCTAGATGGTCTTCCAATCCATATGTTCTTCCATACTTAGCTTGGTGTTCTCGTCCAATTGCCCCAGAAATAGTTTGAATGCTTTGTTTCCTTTGAAGTCTTTCTGTAGGTGATCTTGTTCTTGATATCAGGCTCGTCGTAGTTAATGTCATTGTCTGTATTAATGGTCTCTAAAACCTTAGGTTTATATTTCTATCTGGTGTAAAGCTTGAAGGATTCCATTGTATCAATGAACATTGCAACTTGAACAGTCCGATTGGGTCCCATTGTAAAATTTTGCCGTGTAACTCAGTGCATATTCTTCAGATGGACTATCATGACCTTTTGAAAATGGTGTAGTTGCCACAAAGATAACCAAGATGATGCTTAGTTGGTTCGATAACTAACTTAACTCAAATAAAGTGCATTAGATTAATTGTGACCATATTACTCATATTTGTTCAATCACATAGCATGTAAAGAGAACGCCAATATCGAAATCTATTTCATATGACAACATGAGAAGCAAACAGTAGGTGTCAAAATAGATGTCATTGATAAGTGCTCAGATAAAATAATTCAAATTCAACGTCAATCTTAGAACCTCAACACATGTACCTAGGAATTTTTGTTCTTGGTCTTGCCGTACATGTGCTGATGATTGCTGTTCCGATCAAAGACCTTATCATCACTCTTAGAGGCATCTCCCGTTCCGATATCGGGCTCCTAAACCTCCGCTGTCTCATTGTTGGCACCCATCATGAGTAACCACACAATTTAAAATACTGTTGTAAAGCATACCCTTGTAGCAACCCTTGGAAGGCAATAAACTCAACCTTGATGATATACTACTCGTGGCAGTTAGTAGAATACTTTAATTGAATTGAAACACTAGATTATTGTTGAATTATCAGACCATAGCCAGGTGTTCCAATTGACTCGGCTACGGCTCTAATAGATAACTCACTTGTTGGACTTTTGCCTCCTTTTCTCATCAGTTGCTTATCTTTCATCATTGGTCACTTTTCAAATGATTTTGGTATCCTGGATACCACTTTGGCCCAGATTACCTTCTTCCTACAAATTGTATCTCCAACAGATCCAGCTTGTGTTAAAAGTTGAACTGGGCACTCACTGCTCTGTTTGCTCCGCGATGGAAGCAGAGGTGATTGCATTGGCACATAGCTGCAGAGAATTGTTTCCAATCGTGGATATGGTTGCAAAGTTAAGATTTTCAACTGGCTCGACCCTGTGACATCAATGCGCATGTATCTATACAGAAGACAATTCTGGAGTGTTCATTTTACTCCCATTAGCAAGCACTATGCGATCAAAACAATTTGTTTCCATGAACAGATAGCTAAGTGGGGAATCAAGTTGTTGAAGATTAATATTGCTATGTAGCTGATAGATTTGTTTACCAAGCCTTTTCTTCAAAGGAAACACGGATTGTTGAGGGAGGTCAATTCAGGACCCATGTCCCAACGAGTATATGTGTATGTCAGGACTACAAGAAAGGTGGTAGTCTTACTTATAATCACAGACCCCTGGAATTGTATCTCTAGTATTCTCATTTGACATTGACTGATTTCATTGTAGTAGATTATGAACAAAAAAGACAAAAGAAACACTGGAATGAACAACTAATTGCATTAATTGAATATAATTGCCATCTATAATCATGTCAGGAACTAACACCTACTATTACATCTCCGTTTCAAGAAGACCTGATGCCACGGGAGGTATGACACACTGAACGCTCTGTTGGCAAGGATCCATTAGCGGTTGCGAAAAGGAGAGTACCTGAACACTGATATCATGTTGTTTCCAATGATATGTAGGCACTACCCCTTCTGTGTCAAACCCCAGGTTCTGTTTGATTTTGACATTGTTTTTGTCTACTTCGTTCACCAAGTACGACTCTTCTCTTTACCAAATGAATATATTCTACCTCTCATCCCTTTGCACCCTCAGAGATGAATTTGTGCTTTTGGGTTAAATGGACACCTTCCGGATTGAATCTTCCCCATATTGCATTCCCCACACTGTTTTGTATGCACGTCCTTCTGTATGTTTGCGTCTAATTGTTCCCAGCACCTCTTTTTTGGGCCACTCCTCTCTTCGACTTAGTCTATTCATAGATATTGGGGGTGGTAGGCCGTTTGTTGGGTTGGCCTGTGGTGTGTGTTCATTTGTGGGTGGATGGGTCATTCTGGGTGACGGCTTTGACAATGTTGACACTTAATGCTTAATAATCTAAGGCTAATTTAGTGGACAACCAAAGAATTCAATGAATCTTTTTGCACATGACTGTGTTCACCCCACCATAAACTATAATGGGGGACCATTCTACAAACCCACACTCTGAAAAATATTCTACAGTGTGTCCAATGTATCAATTCTTGGCTTGCTACAAGCTGCTGACAACTTCATTAGCTCTGCTGTCAAATTTCACTGCCACTCCATACTTCATTACTCTCAAATCACAGTGGCTCATGCTCAAACACTTTCATACAAAATCCATCTCTTTTTCGCTGCCCCCACTTCTGTCAACACATCCATGCACTTTAAAGACTGTAAGGCAAAAACTGTATCATCGATCAGAATCTACTATGAGAGTCTTGAACTTTGAACAGAAATAATCTTAAGTTGTAAACAGTTGGATATTGCATCACATGCAGGCAGCCTTTGCCATTGTGGCATCTCTTGATTCATTTTGAAGTATTTGCATTCACAATATTTCAAATCCACTTAACTACTCAAACTAAATTCACTTATCATCCAAATGCTAAAAGAGTGTGACTCTGCTACTGACATCCTGCTCTAGGATTGTCTCACTAAAAAGTGCAGCATTAAATTTGATTCATTCCTGGTGACTTCTCACAATATACTTGCTTTTTGTTTTAGTCATTTCTTGTAGATGGTATTTGTAGGTTGTAACTGTCTGTGTGATATCATTCATAGCTCTTGTTTGCTGGCCAACAGATGAGAGGTATACTTAAACTCAACTGATTTTGTTGTACCCATCCTTGCTACCCTAAAGGCAACGGGGAGTCTAGTATGATGTCGTGGAGATGATTGATTTTTGATTGGAGCTGCTCAGTCTGAGTCCAAACAGGTCGCGGTGGAATGACGAGCCTGTCCTTCTTGATGGTTGAAATTTGTATCGGATCTGCTTGGCCTGGATTTGATCAATTGAACATGAAGATGACACTGGATGTGGAATGTGGAAGTAGCAGTGATTCAGGCACAGGAGATTCTACTCCAATGATTGCTAGGATGGGAATTGAATTCTTGAAAAACCATTAAGAGGAATCTCTCTGTTGTTTGTATATTTAGAATGCAGACTTTTCACAAGTTCAGATTGGAACCTTGTCTGCTGAAATCGAATTGTAATCATCGTAGGTAACTTCAACGATCCTGATGGCATTGTGCTGGAGTACTGAGGCTCATAATCGGGTGAGGTCCACGATCTCTGGGGTTTTTGTAGACTGATAATTACAGGATTGAATATAGATAATTGAAGCAAAAATATTATGAGGTTGAAAACTATCATGTTCAGTTCTTTTGAAATGTTGAAAACCCAAGTTTGGAGTTGAGTCAAACCATGCGCAAGCTATGCACCAAAAAGTGTGGATACATGATTATATCACCATCTAATGAGCTATTTGATGGAACAATAAACATGATGCACAATTCAGTGCTACAGAGTGCGATGTCATTATCAATGAAGTGGATACTCATTGACAAGTGATAAAGATGGTGGCTTCTTAACGATGATGGTACTGCCACCACTAGGAATATACTGTTGCAAACAAACCCAATAAAACAAATGCCCATCTGACAAAAAGTATTTGAACTTATTTACAAACTGAACTAGAACTAAGAAATTAAACCAAACCAACCAAAGAACCGGATACAAGCTCCAGACCCTGTTGAAGTCCCATTACTTCAGGATCCAGTCAGCAAACCACTACACAAAATTTGGGGGGTTACCTCCACATATCTCAGCTCACATGCAGCTGTGAGTGGATTGGATGTGTCAACCCATCAACAAAGGGCACAAGGAAAGCACCCATTCAGAGAATTCAACAGGCAAAGATGGCAAACAATCGCAAGAGCTCCTCAGGTTTAGAATGAATTGCAAACAAATTCAATCTAGGAGAAATAAACCAACCCCGTTGAAGATAGTACTCAATGAAAGGAATAAAATAACCAACGTTCAATCCCCCCAAAAATAACCAGATACTTGGATCGCAGGAGCATCTTCATCGTGACAAACTGTACTCAGTTCTTTTACCAAGCCCCAATAAGCCAGCCAAACTCATCGTTACTGATGGATCCCGTCCAACTTTCTTAGGACACAACTTCAAGTAATCACAACCACATGCACCCCTTTATCACACATCTTAACTCTTGGAGTACATGCATGACCAAAAGTGCACAGGTGCAAGGTAAGATGAATAACTTGCCCATATAATATGCATTTGCCTACTGCCTACCTTTCACACTCCAAAATCTTGACTTCATGATCAGAGCGGCGTGAATCAAAAAGTACACGCAATTGTTCTCTCTTCTTCAACTCCTCCATCAGCAGAAAGCCATTCGAAGGACAAATCTCTGCAGCTGCAATTTACAGATGAAATTGTAGGTCATGGCCTATGTCAATAGCAGTATGTATACCTAGAGCAATGTCATAGGTTCCTTGGTTATCTAGACATCTCCCGGGGGCTTGTTTGATCGGGTCTGTTGACGTTCACTGGTCTTCCAACTAATCTAGAGTAGCATTTGGAGCTACAATGCCACTGTTGCCTCATTCAATAGCTGCTTCATTTATCAATCATCTATAAATGTTTAAGGAAAAACAATGTTATGTTGAGTTGTCTAGAGCAAATAAATTGCACCCCGTCACCTCTTACCATATGTATCGTAGCTTCTTTGCAATGAAGACTCCATGAAACCAACCCTTGACCATATACTAATTACCCACAACTTCAAAAAGAGAATTTCTTTTCCAACACTCTGCCCTGAACAAATCACCATTAGAAATGTCAGACCTGATAGTAAACGAAATTGACTTCAATGAATGAACAAGAACTATAGAGACTCACCTAACTTAGTATTCCCACCTTCTTCTTGGGCAGCTCATCTCTTCTCCTATCAATGTCCACATAAAATTTTGTTAGGGTATGTTGAAGATCATGCTACAAAAGCTCTTCCTGAAATCACTCACCTCCATCTTCCTCTTCTTTTCACGTTCCTCCTGGTGTTTCCTTGTAAACTCTTCCTAAAGCTTCTTTGCCTTCTCTTCTCCTACAACCACTTCTCCTCTGCCTCACACTCAGCTTCAAGTCATTATCATTACTGGCTCTCTTCTTCCTGTGAGATGAAGAACAAATGAAAAGAATCAGCCACATCAATACATCAAGATAGCCAAGAAAAAAATATTCAAAGATCCAAGAGTGACTCATCTCTATGTGAATGATCTGAAGCCTCCCCTCTTCCTCCTCCTGTCAACTTTCTCCTCCTTTTTCCTGGATGCATGCAAAGTTCTAATCCTCGGCCTTTTCCACACTATCTGCCGTTTTGAGTGAGCTTGTAGATGAAGCTCATGATAATGCTTGCTCAGAAACAGCGTAACTATTCAAGGGTGTGGGGACATTTAATTTAGGTGTGGGACAATTGTGAGGGCTGAATAAGTAGATTTTGATTAATTCATGTCAATAAAACATAGTTTAATTCAAATAAGACTACTTTTAAAATGTCCAAACACTGCATCCACTTTTCACATTATTTAGAAGGGCGCCAATGATGCCCAAGATGAAGCCGGAGTGCTAATGGCCGGGTAGGTATTGATCTTTGTTTCCGAGGCTCGGGTTCCGATACACCAGCTCCTGCGTTGAAATTGATGCCACAGGGACAAGATGGCAAAGATCAATATAATCAAAAGGTAACACAGGTTGCCTATGTTTGTTGGGTGAAGTTTAGAGGAGGTTGTGGCGTTCAGGTTGGGCTGTAGACTGAAGGAGTGCCATTGTAATGACCATTGCAATAACTTTTTGGGTTCAAAGGCATTGTCCATTTGACAGTATGCACGTTCCTATGGGCGACAGACCCAATGAATGACAATTCTGTGAATACAAGGTTGATTCTATATAGTTCTCTCTCAACGCACCTGACTTTGTGTGCTCAGTTTGGGAAGACAATTGGTCATGCATTGATATGGCCAAGTTAAGCACATTATCCTGAAATATCATCTTTAGGAGCCTGGAAGAATAAAGGTCTGCAGTGTGAATATGAAGGATCAGCTTACAGATATCTTCACAAAGCACTTGAATGGTCCGGTCTTCAAACTAACAAGAATGCCCAGAGGTTGGTAAAAGGCATCTTTGGCTTGTGAGGGAGTGTTTGAATACCATATGTATGACTCAGAGAGTCACATTATATCCTATTTATCTCTTATGTTTCAAACCATAGAAAACCTTCATTTAAAAATCTCTATCCAAAGGCTCATAATTCCAACACCAAGCAATTGAGTGCCAATAGCATAGAAAATAACAGTCTCCCTGTTATTCTGTTATGTGGAATGATGTTAGGATGACCCCTGCAAAATTTCTATCACCTGGACAACTTTATTCTCAAGTTGCCGAGATCAATAATGGAGGAGTTGAAGGTAACTGTGAGAGAATCATTCAAGAGTAGTAAGAGAGGGATCAGAGGACCATCAAATACAACATTCTAGTTTTTGACACGACAGAACCAATGGGGGCCGGAGACTTTGTGTCAAGAATTATAAGTGAGTAACAGTGATTCAATATGAGCAATAATACTGGAATGGGGGTTGGCTCTTCTAATGATAATGCATACCAGGAGTTCAGCAGTACTGTGTAAGTTATCAGATAATACATATTTAACAGAATCAAAATTACTATGGAAAACAGCAAATGGTAGCAATATGGGGATTCAATTTGAACAGAAAACCACACAACAATGGATTAATGTTTCTGAGTACATTAGTCAGATATTATTCTCAGTGTTAAGATGTTTGATATCATTTGTTGAGCTTAGGTATGATCATGTCACAGTCAATTATGGTGGCTGCTGAAGTTAGATGTCATTGGTTAGTTGGACTATGACTATTTGTTCTATTTGTTTGATTATTGAAAGCCAAACTTCTTGTGCATGCTGTTCTACTGTGTTATTTGTGTCTGGAATGGTTATCCCACAGTGTTTTTTTCACACTCAAATCCTGGTTTGATTTGCAACATTGCAGTGTTTGGGGGTATCAGTAGCAGTAGTACACAGTAGGCAAGGTATTGTAGATCTCAATTCACCTGTTTGCGAACTGTAAAACTGTAAAAGAGTACAAACCTACCTAAATACAGGTCTCAGTACCAATTTCCTACCCACCGCAAGTGTGGCCCAATACAGATTCCTATGTGGACAAGTGACAACAGCCCTCGAATCAATCATCCCATGGCGATGATTTCTGTCAGAAAGCTATAGAAGATAGTGTATTAAAAACAAACCATACGGTAACTGTATGCCAGGATTTGGTTAGGAGTTGAGTCGGCCTGACAATTTGTAATTGGATCTATCAATTTTGGCTAGGCATTGGCCAAAAAGTAGAGTCTCCTGCCAATCTGATGATCTGTGATCCATCCATGGAGAAACAGATCCCATCGAAGCCGGATTTAAACCTAAAAGATGATGCACCTAGTCTGATTGAAAGTATTGGAACCAGAAGTGATGATTCCTTGGAATCTACAGCTTCAATCAATTAAACAAACTAATTAATCTACTCTTCAAAGACTTCACCCCCAAATTAAAATAAAACAGGTTCTTGAGACCTCAGTGATCTGGCAATAACCTCCAAGCCTCCACTTCTAATCTGGAACAAATCAAGAAATGCAGTGAGAAAAATAAACAAATCACTATGCCAACACGGGGTCAGTAAGAGCCAATGATGAAACAACCATTTATTCCCGAAAATAATACATGAGTCATTCAGATCCCACCTATTACTATTAATGTTGACAATAGCAGAGACACGCTGACAGCCATTACCAGTCAAAGGAATAATTCCAGTCTTGATTTCGCCATGCAAATTTCAAATTGAAAATATTTTTTCTTCTGATAAACTTTTT
Organism: Cyclotella baltica; assembly: GCA_036939635.1. Lineage (NCBI taxonomy): Eukaryota > Bacillariophyta > Thalassiosirophyceae > Thalassiosirales > Thalassiosiraceae > Cyclotella > Cyclotella baltica. The sequence continues at coordinate 25,453 of JALLAY010000106.1, read as the reverse complement.
CAATTTGAAATTTGCATGACGAAAGCAGGGAACAACCAGAATAAAATCGAAACCAGAATTATTCCTTTGACTGGATTAGGGGGCTAATGAGCTGGATGAGCAGCACAACAGATAAAATTATTGATTCCTCATCTCCATTTGAGAAAGAAATAGAGATCAGCAATGATAGTGAAAATGATGAATCTACCCTACCAGCATTTTTGCAAGAATTGGGAAACTTTTTACTCTATTTGTTGAGGTTGGATAAGGTTGACGTAAAATTTGAATTATTTTATCTGAGCATTTATCAATGACATCATCTTGACACCTAATGCTACCTTCTCATGTTGCCATACAGAATAGATTTCTATCGGTGTCATCTTTACATGCCATTTATTTTGCCTCGACGTGCAATTTGTGCTTACACTTTTACTTCGTAGTCTAACACAAATATTATACGTAAACATTGATTTATTATTTTGTAGCGCTCAGTTCTTTTCTTGTCTTCCCTTTTTTACACCCTCCTTGTTTACAATAGTTGAGAGACAGGAGATGAGAGTCTCTCAAATAACATTAGTAAGAAGTGAGGTTCAGTTCAGCTTTTGAAGTCAAGAGAACTCAATTTGTGATCTGTGGATAGAAAAAACATTAGAGTTTGAAGCATTCTCAATTATCAACATACAAACAAGGGTGCCTACATTGTTTCAATCACTACAATAAAAATTGTACTCTCACATGAAACCACCAAATGAAAAGCCTATCATCCTAATGTCTACTTCAAATCAACTGGTGAGATCCATTCAGACTCTGCTGTTGAACCTAGTTGAAACCTATTATTTAAAACAGACAATGAAACCTATTATTTGAAACAGACAACCGAGCAATCATAAGACCGTAAACCCCGGTGTATAAGCATCACCGGACTATAAGCAACATTATTTAAACATGAATGACGGGTATAAGTCTTTAAGTGCTGAAGCAATTAGGGGAAACCCATATAGCAATAAATAGCTTTTTTCGAGGGCTCTTCAATGATAGTCGATCATTCAATTAAAAACAGTCATTAAAGATGCAAAATAAAGATACCCTCTTGGGCCTGAGAGTCAAAACCACCTTTTTGAAAGATATCTTAAATTAATTTCGAACAAAACAAAAAGTATCTTTTAACAAAACTCGTTGCTTATACACCGGCGTTTACCATAGAACAATGAACTCTAGATATGACACGATGTAGAAAACTTGAAAACTTTATTTTACTGCCTGCATTGGACTGCCAAATAAACTTCTTAGATTCCTCACCATGAGGATGAGGAGAAAAAAAACCTTTCATGCATGACCCCCCTCCCAACACTCGCGACTTGCGATGCAAGTCTCAACGCTTCATGCTCTTGCTCACCACTCACCACTCCCACCCCACCATCACTTACACAACTCAACCCATTCAACCGTCGTCATCCGTCGTTCACTCTCTTCTTTCTCCCTTCTCCTTCGTTCAAGCCTGATGACCGTACTTCTCTTCATTTTGATTGCTGTACTTCTTCCCGGTTGATTATTGACTGTTGTTTGATTTATTGCTCGTCGCGTCCCCTTCTTTTCATTCAACAATTGCCATTCAAATTCATGTCAATTGTAGAAGGAAATGAATGGCACTGGCGCTTTCAATTCAATTGACAATTGGCACAAACAGCATCTACCATTTTATCAACGCTTTCGATTCTCAATTGAAATAGGATCGAGAATCGGAAGGCGTCTGCACACTCGATTTGCCCGATTCATTTGAGATTCAATTGAATCGAGAATGAGGCAATTTGTCCACTCTGATTCAATCAAGAAACATCATGGACTGATGTCTTTTGTTTCGACTCCGTTTCAGTTTGAATTCGAATTGAAACAAAAGACATCGGTCCCTGCTCGTTCCGAGAGGCGAAACAAGCAAGAAACCGCGAGATCAAATTTCCTTTTGATGATTGAAGTAGATCGAAAAGTGTTGACAGTCCACTTATTCAATCACCAAATGTAACGAAGAGTTCTTCCTTTTGGAACAACCCACGTGAGAATAAGAGTGCTAGGTAGTCATACCATCGCACTCAAAACCAGCTTTGGCGAAAGGTTTTTCTCCTCACTCGCTTCGTGGAGTTTATTTGACAGCCTGATGAAAGCAATAGAATTAAGTTTTCAAGTTTTCTGCATCTATCGGTTTTAAGCCGTAGTGTAAATTTAAAAAAATCGTTACCGTTCGAAAGGTCACGATCGATTTTTGTACGGGTATCTTTTGCATTTTATGTCAAGCGACTTTTTTGCAATGGTCATTATCATTCGCTTACATGAGATCAGAGACCTCACACCACACGCGACAAAGTTGATAAACATTCAGCCAACACCGTCGACAACACAACTACCAATTTGTCGCGTCTGGTGTTTGATACATCATGTCTAAATATTGCGGTTTCACAATGTGAGTGGGAGAGCGTGTTTTGCAATGAATAAAATCACAATCAGTCGTTTGTTTTGTGTCTTACCTTCATTCCCACGGCCGTCGACTTCGCTTAGATTACGTAGCTCATCGCCAAGCTCGTTCCCTGCAAAATGGCCTACTCGACCGACCGTGGTGCTCCTAAAATCATCATTCGCACCGTGTTCAACGCCCTGCGTTTCGAGGGGGGAAGGCTGCCTCTCGTCTCAGCCCGGGGTCATAATTCATCCCAAGATTCTCAATGGCGAGGCAGGGCAAAAGGAAGACGTGATCAATGATCAACGATCAAAATGATCAACTACGGCGATGGATATGATACCGAGAGATTTCAACACCATATTCTGAGTGTGAGTTGTAACATTTGCATTGATAGTAATTTTTAGTTGCATCCTTGTCACATGACACTAATCTGCAAGTGTTGACATCAATAATTTCCAGCTATTCTTTCCAGAACCGCATTTCACCAATCCTCAAACCATCAAAATCCACAGACCACACCATTCGCGATTGCAGACGGAAAGTTTATGCGGGAGGTGAGCTCATGTGATGTGTTCTTTTTTTCGATTTGCAGATCAAACTCACCGTTCAACCCGTCTTTCTCCGAACAGATCAAAAACTAACAATGGCAAATTGCCTACCAATCTCCCCTGAAAATACAACGCGTCCCTCTTCCACTCCACAACCTTCAAATCACCATTCATCGAAACCCGCTTCATTTGCTTCTTGTTCACTGTTTCAAGCAACTTGTATGCATCACGGTCCATCGTCTTTCCAATGCAATGTTTGGGGATGGGCATTTATTGATGACCGGTTGAGACGGGGTTAGGATTGACTGTTGACAGCACTGATATATTATGGGTTTTCGGTCAATTAGTTAACCTATGTTAGTGAAGTCAACTCCGTGTCTGACGATCTATGCAATATACCCGTTGCTCGAAATGATCCATTCCGAACTGATCTATCACTGTTTTGATAACATCACTGACGTTGCCCAGCAGAGAAGTGTAGTGCTCTCATATTCGCAGTACGAAAACAAGGTCACCGATTGCATATCGAATTCCACTTCGCAATAGGTCGGGAGTTTATCAGGAGGCTATGAAATATTATCGTTCACGGAAGTGGGTTTGAGAATTCTACGGAATTGAGTTGTTTGTTTCGAGGATTTGATGATGGTTCGGTGTTGGTGGTGGATGGAACTTTATTCATCGTACTCGGTCGAAATTAAAGTGTCTTGCTCCAGTTTTGGAGGTTTCGGTCGAGTTGTCAATTTACATCAGTGTCAATGGGGTGGATGAGTTGTCGATTGGAGTTTCATTTGACTTTGTTGGCGAGGCTTCTATAAATTCGATTCAGCCACAGAGCGATCCGTCATAGGGAGGGACGCAAGTCAATCTGTTTGGATCTGGATTTGTAAATTCACTCACATTGCAATACAATGTCGTTCTGGTAGTGAGAACGTTTCAGCTACGTGGATATCGGCAGAGCGGTTGGAGTGCGAAGCGCCTCATTGGGATGGACTTGGAGTTGTGAAGGTTTTGGTTAGCCTCAATGGAGTGATGTTTTTGACAAGTGAAGCTGATTTCAGGTACTACTAGTTACCGACAATAGCATCTATACAGCCTCAGATTGGGAAATTGAGTGGTGGTACACTCGTGACGTTTAATGGATCAGGTTTCTTTCCATAAGCCAACGTTGCTTGTAGATTTGAACAAGCCACTGTCCCTGGACAATACATCGACGAAAATAAAATATCCTGCAGCAGCCCGCCACAAACGACAGGGCTGTCATCGCACTCAGTCTCTCTTGCTCTCAATGGGGCTGATTATCACTCATCTCCAGATCAATATTCCTACATCGATCTTGCCGTGTGATCCATCAGTTCTCAAAAAGGCTACATCTTTGGTGGGACCAGGATACATATTGACAGCTCCAACTTTGTAGATATGAAAGCAAAGCTGTGGAAATCATGACTGCGAACGCTGCATATGTATCACCGACATAAATTGAATGCAAAAGCCCCGAATTGTCAAAACCGGGCCCACTAATGGTCAAAGTATCACTCAANACCGACATAAATTGAATGCAAAAGCCCCGAATTGTCAAAACCGGGCCCACTAATGGTCAAAGTATCACTCAATGGTGTCGATGTCTCATCCAGCAGTGCCAATTTCATCTCCCTGCCACTGGCACTTATTACCTTCATGACTCCAGGAAGCGGATCAACAACGGTTCTATCCAAGGTGCATTTGTTTGTAACTGGTCATGTAAGTTATTGCTTCTGAAACCTTACTTTAAAATGATCAATTATTTCCATTGAACCTTTAATCAATGATTACTTCGTCAGGATCAGATGCTACATTGAAACAGTAATCCCTCCTTGCTAGACGATGCCATTCCTTTCACCACGAATCCCAAGTTCAAACTGAGCACCACAAAACAAAACGACACCAGCGCCATGATCACGACCCACCTCCCATCTCAAAAGATAGTCCAAAGACACTGCTGCCAGTGCAAGTCCCAAACGAAACAATAAGAAACAAGAACAATGGCCATTTCAAGATAAGAAAAGAACGAAGGAGAAGATGGGCATCAATTAAGAATATGAGGATGAGGCAGGAGGTGGTGACGCTGAGAGGGGAGGAGGGTGACAATAAGAGGGTGAGTTTGAGATCTACAAAATGATCACTTATCTTGTTATTGTAGTAGCTTCTGCCTGTAACGCAGTACCCTAGATACATAGAACATTTCGAAATAATGTAAAAAGCTAGTGCGCGATTACGTACGATTATTTAAAATTCTAAGCTACATATCAAATTTAACCTCCTACCCCCTACCCACCACTTTACCATTGCAAATAGCCAAGTTATGCTCAACCGATTCAAATTAAACTTTACACTCACCTCAAGTACATCCCAATGAACAACTTTAACCACTTTTTTGACCTATATCAACTGTGTACTTCATGCCACTAACCAACACCTGCAAAAAAGTGGGTTGCTTCATGGTGCTGACTTTGAGGCTCCACAACTACATGAATATTTGGAGTTATGGCAAACTGAGGTACATGCAATACTCACGGAAGCAAGCTCTTTGAGATGGGCGAATAAAAAATAGGGGTCAGAATTTTTTTTGTTAGGCACCTATATGATGGGCTAAAACCGATAGCATCGTGTCATATCCAGAGTTTATTGTTATATGTCGTTTACTGTGTAGAAGTAGGCAACTAATAAAGGTCACTGGAGTCACTGAGACTCCACTTAACACTTTTGTGTCCAACAAAATTTAGATTGTGCCCAATTGTGCCCAGTCACTGATGTATCGAACAATGCCATCGGCTGTTTTAATTCCGGGAATCATTCAAAAGTTTGACACGACCCGAAAACACCTGGGCCCAAAATCTAAAATCAAATGAAATTCGAAGTTACGTGCGCCAAATATTTGCGAGAAGTATCTTTTATAAATATATTCTCGTTATTTTTGTAGCATAGATGAGAAGAGAATAATTTCCGAAAAATTCGCACCGCAAGATCCTCCACGCGCCACGGGTTCGCGATTCACGGAGACGACAAAGGGCACAGCCAAAGTGCCATACCTTAAAATTTTCGATTCAAACCAACAACGACGGAAACTAACGCCTACAAAGTAACAACAACAACAGTTAACACCTCAATCAACACCATCATCATGCAGGTAAGCTCTCTTTTTTTATTTAACGCTGAGTGACATGGATAGGGGGGGAGGAAGAGTGGGAGCTGGGTCGGTTTGAGCGATTTGGATTTCTCGCTGCCTTTGATTCGAGATGAGCGTTGAGACCAAGTAGATTGACGGGACGCAATACACAGGCCATCGACTGGACGTTTACATTTCGAGGGGCGTTCGTTTGTCGGTTGAAGGGACGTGGGCGTGGAGAGGGATGTCGGGTGCCGCTGAGTCGTTTTCGAATGTTGTCGTTGGCGATCGGCTCGTGATCGTGCTCGGGGTTGACCCTCTCTAGCTCCCTACACTTAAACCCTGGGCCCCCCGTGCAACGCTTCAACTGAAATTGGATCGGCCCTTTGATTTAGAACTTGCTTGGCGTTTGCCATGCCGGGCCTTGTCTTCTCTGGATGTGTAATTTCTGACTTGCCACGCAAAATATTAAATATTCGCTTCCCCCTTCCCACGCTTTCGGTCTTGAGGGAACTTGATGTATTATTCTTTGCTTGTCCTGTGCCCCAGCGTTCAGTATTTCAGCTGCTTCATTTACTACGCAATGACTTGTGAATTTCCTCCTTTTGCCATTTTTCTTAAATCCATTTGAAATGAACTTGTTTTGTTTCTGACCACCCCCTTCACCCTACACACTCTCTTGAATGCCAGATCTTTGTGAAGACCCTTACTGGCAAAACCATCACTCTTGATGTGGAGCCATCTGATACCATTGACAACGTCAAAACCAAGATTCAGGACAAGGAGGGCATCCCCCCTGATCAACAGCGTCTCATCTTTGCGGGGAAGCAGCTTGAGGATGGTCGTACCCTCAGTGACTACAACATCCAGAAGGAGTCCACCCTGCACTTGGTGCTTCGTCTTCGTGGAGGATTTTGAGTTTTTTGCTGCTTGCATTGTATTAGCCTTCAGGCATCAACCTTCTGTTAAAGAATTGGTGAACTAATAAATCTTGGTTAAACCCTCGGTCTTAGACAATCTTCACTTCTTACACATGTACCACTTTACTCAAATAGGAACAAGAATGGTCCCCTTTCATTATCAGAGCTGAAATTTTATCTTGTTTCAAGACTTCACAAATTCAAATGTATTTAGAATTTTAGTGTCTGAGCGATTCTGTGTTGTAAGATATGTCTACCAATCTAAAATCGAGTCTTCACATGCCAAAAATTGACTTTGACAGGGTAGCAATCCTAGGGCCATTTAAAGGCCTCTCTCCTTCAGCCTCCAGGATCACTCCTCAGAAACAAAGGCTATTAAGAGCCTTTAAGCTCCTGCCGCGTAAAGGTGGTCAAATATGATGCTACTCAGGTTCCTCTTGAACTGTCCTGCCTCTCCATCTTTTGGAAATCTTTCACCATTACAGAGATCACATCTTTCATAAACATTCTCTACACTATATTATCTATAGACATCATCAGTAAATATTACATTGTCCTTTCCTGTTCGTACCTTATCAGGTATTTCTCAACTTTTCCTCTGTGCCGTTATCTGCTATCCAATTCTCCATTCTCCATTCTCCACAAAGTTGAAGGTATGCCGAAACAAATCAACCCTTTCCTCTTCTTCACAAGACCACACATTTCCATAGATTTCAATTTCTGTTGTAGAAAATGGACACTAGTATCATGCTCCACAGTATACCAATTACCTTGTATGTCGTTAATCCCAAAGTTTCCGAAGACATGCTTAAGCACCCAGATTTTGTGCATATTTCCTGGAGCTTTAACCGCTCTTCGTCTAGGGCATTGTCTTTTTTTGTGTAATTTTGCATCTCTGGCAGTTGTTTCACTTGTCATCTGGTCAGACCCTGTAAGTACCGCTTATGTTTCCGGTGGAAAGACTTCTTGCTGGCACATCTCCTCTCCTAGCAAACCCCAGGAAGCATTTTTTGCTCCTTCATCCATACAACATTTCAGTTGATGTGGAAATACTTGCAGTTGAATGATGTGTTTACATCTGCTTTGGAGTCTTGTGGAAGGGAGATTGGTCAATTTTTGGAATAACCAGGCAACCAGAGTATTTTTTAATCATTCCAGGGTTATGCACATCTTGTTCACCACAAGCAATATCAGTTGTATGGCCATCAAGCAAAGTAGCTTGCCTCAATATGCACTTGATTCCTACGACTGTTCCAAGAATTCATCCTATATCCTTCCAACAGCTCTTGTATGTAGGATCCTTCTGTGACAACACACATTCTTTCCTTAATCGTACTCCAGATGCAGTGATCGTTTCCTACCAATCACAGTGATTACTATTTTGTTGAGGTTGGAAAATTGACATTGAATTTGAATTATTTTATGTGAGCAGTTATCAATGACATCTATCTTGACACCTAAGGTTCACTTCTCATGTTTTCATACGAAATAGATTTCGATATCGGTGTTCTCATTACATGCTATTTGATGGAAGGGATATGAGCAATAGGCTCACAATTAATCTAATGCATGTTATTTGAGTTAAATAAATTATCGAACCAACTAATTGTTGACTTCATTGTCTTTGAGGTATCTTACCAAATCAAGAGGTCATGATAGCCCATCTTAGTTAATGAGCCCAGATCTTCGGTTTGACTCTAAAAGCGCAAGCATAATTTTTATTGTCAAGTTGAGTTACTGTTATTGTTAGTTTTAATCCTATCTCCGATACAGATGATGATTAAGAGTTGGAAGGTCGAATTATATTTTATTCTTCATAGTGTGCTTCTCCAAATCCAAAGCAAGGAAAGAGAGGAGAGATGATTATTAATCATTTCGATACGTTACTTTGTTCATTCCAGAGGGAGCAGACATCTTGCAGCAGATATTATCTATTATCAAGATTTATTTCAAGGCATTAAATGGACAGACATAACATGACCTGCCAAGTAATGAGAGGGAGTGTTGAGGTTAGAAGATTGACGTTGAATTTGAATTATTTTATCTGAGCATTTATAGATGACGTCTATCTTGACACCTATGGATCGCTTCTCATGTTGTCATACGAAATAGATTTCGATATCGGTGTTCTCATTACATGCTATTTGATTGAATTAATATGAGGGATAGGCTCACAATTAATCTAATGCTTGTCATTTGAGTTAAATTAGTTATCAAACCAACTAATCCTTGAATTATATCTTCGAGGCATCTACACCATAGCATGAGGTCATGATAGCCCATCTAAAGATATTTTGCTCTGGATTAGGAAATTTATCATGATCCTTTTTTACATCCAATTGAGAGTCTTGTAAAAGTGAGCAATCATCGTAATTTTTTCTGTGTCTTATTTTCATGTTTGTGCACATCTTGTTCACCGCAAGCAGTATCCGATGTATGGTCATCAAGCCAAGTAGCTTGCCTCTATGTGCACTTGATTGAGGATGAGGGAAAGTCTAATATTGCGAGAATAATCATAACTACAAATAAAATAAAATTGCACAGCAGCCGCTGGAGATTTTTTAATGTTTAAACAAAAAATATTCTAAATAATAACAGAGGAAGTGTTATCATTTGAATACTGTGAAATCGTGAATTTATTGTTTTATGAGAAAGATACCTTTCTCATACTTATTTGCGATGAGATGGTTGGCGAGCGACAAACAGAACACAATTAATGTTAATTTTTAATCATCACACTCTTGTTACCATACCTGGTCACGGCTCGAACCCAATCCAACCCTCCAAATCACCGTCCAAAACTCCGATGTCCGCCAATACCTACTTTGAAATTGGCCATCGATCGATCCGATAGTCTCCGATAGCCTCCGACAGCCTCTCGTAACCTCCAACACCACCTTCCGATAGCCTTCCGGAACCTCTAAAAACGCTCGGATCCATCACGGATCGATTCAATTCATCAATCGACAGCCTCCGCTCACTTCCGTGAAGCTCCGAGAACCACCGATCGCGATTACTTCAATGCTTCTCATCGAACGAGCTCTCCAATGAACTTAAATCACCGATTCAACTTACTACAGTTTCCATATCAAAACTACATTTTCCGAATCAATTGTCTTTTGTCGAGAAGATGGAAGGTATGTACTTAATCGAAGATCTACAGTATGTTTTGATGCTAACTGTTTTATTCGTCAGAGTACTTATCGACCGCCGCTTTAGCATGAATCTTGAATCTGGGATAATCATTGTTCATTTTCCACCACTAGTGAAGATTCAATTGCAATCTCAGCTTGTGAGAGAAGGGAGTAGGGAGTGTGACAGCGGAGATTTGTTCTCTTGCATCGATTTCTCCCTCTAAATTGATTTCTTCTTCTCCCATATTAGCAAAAAGACAAAGGTGAGACACCCACCATTAAAACAATTATAATATTCATTTTGTTAACTAACCGTATGTTTCCATTTTTTCTTAAGACTTATTTCGCTCGCAGAACCCGTTTTTCCAAAATAATTCGATTCATGCCATTTAAAGCTAGGACTCCTTCAAACACGTACCAAAACAATTTGTCATTCAATAGCAAGGCTCCAAAACACATAATAATTCAGTTACAAAGCATCGCCAGAAAGTGAGTTTTTCGGTGAATTTTAGAGAATTTACTTTTAAGCCGTTTCTTCCAAAATACTTCGATTCATGCCAGTTAAAAGCTAGGACTCCTTCAAACACGTACCAAAACAATTTGTCATTCAATAGCAAGTCTCCAAAACACATAATAATTCAGTTACAAAGCATCGCCAGAAAGTGAGTTTTTAAGTGAATTTTAGAGAATTTACTTTTAACCTGTTTCTTACGAAGTACTTCGATTCATGCCATTTAAAGCTAGGAATGGGTCAAACATGTACCAAAACAATTTCTCATTCAATAGCAAGTCTCCAAAACACATAATGATTCAGTTACGAAGCATCGCCAGTAAGTGAGTTTTTGTGTGAATGTTAGAGAATTTATCTACTTTTAACCCGTTTCTTACGAAGTACTTAGATTCCATACCTGCCCAGCTAAAGCAGTTTCAACCACGTAATAAATCAGTTTTCTCTTGAATATCAAGTCTCAAACGCATCTGCAGGTATTTTAGTCTTGATGCATCTGTTCCATCAACCCGTTGCTAGAAAACAAATGTATAGATCTGGCTCTCAAGATGTATAGAGGTGTACATTGCATCACAAACAACAATGGAGATATCAAGAAGAGAGAGCTAATGGGACACTTTGTAGATTGGTTTATATCAAACAAATGACATCCACACCTCTAGCCTTGAAAATTTTCAATGGAAAGAAAGTGTATGTTGTAAATGCGAAGGATATTGAGTATGGTGAGTTTGAACATTTCCCACACACAACTTCACTTAGAAGCAACTATTCTCTGAAATTTCTAGGTTAGAATAGCAGACAGAGGATATGTCAATGGAGGATGAGACAAACATTACCAACTTAAAGACAGATCTGAAAAAGTCCGGAAGGTAAAAGCTTGTTCTAGTTCTATGAATATATTTTTATTTCACATTTATCATTTCTAAACAAACCAATGTTGTCTTTATCTACTGTCACATCTCCTTATTTGCGCCCCGTGGATGGTTTTTTGTCATTCTTTTCTCATATCTTATTTGACCAATACAAATTTCCTTGCCCTCATGTTACTTCCTACTTGATACAATTTAAAGAGCTTCTGCGGGTATTTTAGATTTCATTCTCCATTCAAAGCTCTTTAGGGCATTGCTCAATCCAAAGGCACTCTCTGACTTTTTCTTGCTTGGCTTGAGTTGTTCGCACAAGAATATGCCATTCAGTGTTCTGACTCTGGATAAAACAGTGTAAATCCAACCAGATGTGTAACACCAAGCCCTCACTATCAAGTTCTGTTTAGTCATACCTTGGAGTTTGTGTCCGGTTGTTGCATCGTTCAAATTAACAGGTAACTGAGTCAGCTTCACTTTGCAGTTCCTCCGTTTCATCTTACCAAACAACCCATTTCGATATCCCTGTTCATCTAGGTCGATCAAGTTCTTGTTGAAGATGCAATAGTATGTTTTAGGTTGAAGCTTGAATCTACGTTTGGCACACACAGCCTCATACTCCTTGCGGATTTTTCCAAGTTCTGTCTCCAAATTGGTAATGCTTGTGTTGTCATCCACTGACATGTCCTTCATCCTCTCTTCTAATTTCGAAATTTCAGAGAGGAGTTTCTTCTGAGTGAAGTTAGGAGGAAAATGTTCAAACTCAGCATACTCAATATCCTTTGCATTTACAACATACACTTTTTTCCCGTTGAAATTTTTCCAGGCTAGGGGTGCAGATGTCTTTAGTTTGATAAAAATCAGTCTACAAAGTGTCCCATTGGCTCTTCCTTCCTTGATGTTGTCATTGTCATTTNAGTTAGGGGCTGATCAAAATACCCATGGAAAGCTGAGATCGTCAGCTACAAGATGCATTTGTCAGGTTAGTACTAATTCCTAGTAGAAAAAAAGATACATGTCGACAAAGTGAAAAATAGAGCTCGTAGCTCAACTTTTTTCGTGTGCGCTGACTAGACGATATATCTCTTGAAGGTACCGAAAAATCTAAGAAATCTTAGAATTAGTGGCTGTAAAGGCTTACTCACTTACTTGTCTTCTGTGTAAGAATAAGTATAGCTTTGCCATTCCTCAGCAGTGCAGCTACGTGATAGGAATCTCTTAAGCGGTGGCATTGGCAGCAGCCAGCATGTTTGGGTATCCTGATGGGTATCAGAAGAAATGCTGAGCTCTTGACGGGGAGACTCTCGAAGGTGCTCCCGCAATCTTGGGAAGAAGTCCTGCTGCTAATGGAGAATGAGAGCACCAGAAGCTAGTTGGAGAAATCCCTGGGATCTCTTGGGGGAAGGAGTAATAGCTTGGTTACCATTATCATTACCTGTAATTCCAAAAACACATCTTCTATATATAAACTAGAGGGACACCCATCTGCAAGCAAAGAATGGAAAGAGTAATGTTATAATTTTATGCACAAAATCTCATTTATTATACTCTAGCTTGGATGGTTAAAATTCCCGCAACAACAGCCGGAAAATGAGCAGGAGAAATTGGTGGAGGAGAATATTTTTTCAGGGAAGGAATACGAAGGGGACATGCTCCTTCTCATCCTTCCCATGATATTTTTTGTTTTTAATGCTATGTACTTTATTGAAACAAATTCATTCCAATTCTTATTCATTGACATATAAATAATAATAGTATGTAGTATCTTATCCATTATTCATTGTAAACTTTTGAGTAGGCTTTACAGTCAGATGTTACAACAAAAATGTACTGAGAATAAAATGCAGAGAAATCGTGTTAAATGATATCTTCAATTAATGAATACATAGACCATTTTCATGTTGGAATGGGTTGAAGGTGCACTTGTAATAGCTTTTGAATTCATATAATTGCAGATAATATACACCCAAAAATTGTTTATAGGCACTATTATATTGTGGGGTTTGAGGACACTGCTCTGCAAGCAAAGAATGAAAAGAAAAACAAATTTATTATACTGTAACTCGGATGGTTAAAATTCCTGCAACAACAGCCAGAGAATGAGAAGGAAAAATCAGTGGAAGATAATATTTTGTCAGGGAAGGAATGCGAAGGGGACACGCCCCCTTCGCATCCTTCCCAGGATTATTCTTTTGTTTTTAATGCTATGTACTTTATTGAAACAAATTCATTCCAATTCTTATTCATTGACACATAAATGATAATAGTATGTAGTAATGGTTTGAATTCATTCACTACCCTCCTCTGTGTTTCTTGCTTGTGACATCACCGCTGAGTACAACATTCATCTTCTGAACAAAATTCTGCACATGCTCTTTAAATTTTTCTCTCTTCCAACAAATTGTGCGGGATCTCCTCTTCTTTGCTCGTATTCGTATTTATGCCTGCATCTGCCGTCTTCAGTCATGCATCCATCAAGTGCTGAACACTTTGAATCTTCTGCTCAATATTCAAATAAGGAAGGTACTCAGGTGAGTGATATGCCACTTCCTCTTCAGCATAGGTCAAAAGATGTTGATACGTAACTGTATGAAGTTTAGAATAGAAGTACAGATGAAAAGAAGGGAACATTTTGTACTCTCTGTTGTTTTTATGGTAAGTTTTGCCTCCATGAGGTGTGTCTCAATACAACTGCTTGGTTTAATTTCACATCAAGAATTTTTTTACATGTGACTCCTTCTATGAAGTACACCTGCCTTCCTTTTATCAGTTAGACGAACAATGATTGATAAAGGTTTCAACTTCTATTGGAGAAGAGTATTCTCAGAGACTGAAACAAGACTCTCGATGTCTTTTTCATCGGCGAACTTTGCGGCTGGAATGTCACCATGGCAGATCTGATCTGAAATGGCATCCATCTTTGTCCAACCACCGTATACAAACAAAGGTGTGATTGGATAAAGGTGGCTCTGGTTTGAGAGCTTTGACTTCGTACAATTCGGCTCATACAGCACAATCTTAGAGTTCAAAACAGATGCATCAAAAACTTCTTCCGCTGCATCCATATAATTGCGAAGCCAAACAGTTGTCCTGATCAACACATTGTCAAGCTCAGCAAGGAAATTCTCCCCATGATGAACATAACTTTGGTTGGCTTCATGATGGACATCATCAAGAGGGATATAGAAACGATTGTCAAAATCCCAACGAATTTGGTTCTTCGAGACATTATTTATTTTAGTATCTGCATAAACCATTAGAAGTATCAGCACTGTGCTTCATGATTAGTCAATTTACAATAGTCAGAATATCCACTCACCATAGTGTTTGTCATAAGTATACTTTAGAGACATCCTATTGAGAAATGGTCTGAATATCTTGTCACCAAAGATAAAACAACTTGGAAAGGGTACTAACACCCAACCACTCCCATTCTCAGCTGAGTCATGTTGCAACCAGTTTCTGCTGCTACTAACAACTGAACAGTTCATATTGTGAGGAAACACAGAGTGTACTATCACCTCACCCCATACTTTGTTTCCTTCACCACAATCTAGAAAAGTGAACTCAGCAATGGGGCACATGTAAAGATTCATACTTTCCTCATTGGCATACCAACATCTGCCACAATAAACTGTATCTTGGGTTTTTGCAATACCTACAATCATACACTCCAGAAGCAAAAGTTTTCTTCCCTTCTTTTGCACCTCTAATTTTTTGAATAACTCTCCTAGCAAATCCATATCCTCTTAGTACTTTAAACACTTCTTCCAATGCCTCCTGCATACTTGCCTTAATATTAGAGGCAGCTCCATCTGTATCAAGAGGGTTCGATGAAACATAATGGGAGCCTGCCAACGACTTAGGAAACATTGCTGTCGCAAAGTTCTCAGCAGTGTACACAGGTGATTCTTCTTTGGCACCCTCATCATCGCTCATGGTTATTCTGAATGCTAAGTGCCAATGCAAAGGAGGATGGATCAACAGCTAGAAATATCTCCAAACATGGGATCAACGAAGACAACAAAGAGACGAAGAGTTTTGAGGGGCACCCTCTTTGTTCTCAGGCCATCGTTGCCGCCATCCATTCCCACGATGGCCATGGGGGAGCCTGACCGGGAAGACGGCGCCTGTCGAATCATCAAAACTGCCAGTTGTGGCTTCTTTTTATGGTTCGGAGTGCCTCTTCCCCCGCCCCGCGGCCGCTGTTGTCCCCCCTCCCCCCGATACAAGCATGGGAGATGTGGAGACGACGATGGCCGCGGGGGAGACCGACCAGGACAACAGCGAGCTGCCCGAATCGTCGAAAGTTTCGATGCTTCAGCAGTGCCTCTCCCGAGCGGCCACCCTCAGCCTATCTCGGTTGCCCCTCAAAACACTTTGTTGTCCTACTTGGTCCCGTTTTTGTTGTAGTCTTAGTTTTGTTGTTGTTAGTCGTTAGTCATATATATGCCGTCACTTGCCTTCAAATGCCGTCGCCTGCCGTCACTAGTCGTAGACTTGCCGTCAATGACGGCAAGAATCTGAACGGAAAAAACTTTAAGAAATTGGAAGTAAGAAATCGGTATCCAATTCACTTTAAATCTATAGGCCCTTATGGATGCCTTTATCAGATATTGGCATCAATCGCTCAAACGTCTCTAAATAGACCGTTTTGCGAAAGATATGGCTTAACCGATTGATTGTCGTTCCGAATGCTGTCCCACTTTTTTGAAGTGGAAAATACTTCCTCCCTTTCTAACAACGTCAGTTTTCACTCTGTTCCAGTATATAAGAAAAGGATTTTAAGAGGTCGATTTGTATTGATTGACACGTACATCTTCATAGAACATTTGTATCATGATGTTGTTATGGAGTCAAACATCCCAATCATAGAAGTGCTGTAGTAAAATAATGCTATAGTTATATGTTATTAGCAAACGTACCATTCGAAGACTATGTTTGGATGGATTCGATACGAAATTCAAAGTTACATAGTCTACAGAGAAGACATTCATTGGTGTATAATGCAACTAAGAAATCAAGATTCAATTTAAGTCAAATAAAGTGAATAGAATTTCAATTAGTAATATATTTGGATAATAACTCACAGTCGCAACCGCAAACAAGTCTCCAATCAGCAATGCACACTGTAGGAGGCTCTTCACATGTTCCAGGAATGTTTGTAGAGTACTACTGGAGGCAAGTGCCAGGAGCAGCTGCACAGTATTTGTCACTACCATATATGCCATTTGGGTAATGACAACTCTTGGTGATATCACATTCCACTTAACTAATTATGTTTACACCAGTTCCGTTGCTGGTCATGTAGGTAATAATTGCATAAAGACATGATAGAATTTTTGATTAACCTCATAAACACATGATAAGAACTCACAACTACAACCACATACAGCTTTCCAGTCATTTGTGCACATATCAGGGGCTACTTGGAAGGTCCAAAAATGGTTGTGGGATACTAATACTGGAGGCAGGTACCAGGAGCAGCTTGACAGTACTCATCAATACCATGTGTTGTAATTTTCAATTAATCACAACCTTTGATTGCACCGGAATGAGACATTTGCACAGTTGAAGTCAAGGATGAGCTAGAGGGTAGCGGTTGAAATCATTGGATGGGCTTTATTTTACTTGATGTGTTACAAACCTATTTGACAAGCCAATTTTATGATAATGATATTCAACGAACATGTCTTGATGCTGACTGCATAATTGAAACAGGTGGGAGCATGAGTGTAGTATTGTTAGTCATAGACCCAAAAGAACTTGTGTGGGTGGATGAGGGACCAGACCAACTGACCACAGTCCAGAAAAATTAATACAAAAGGATCAGGGTCTATATTTCTTGGAAACTTATTGTGGAAAGTGATGAGAATATGTCATATCCGTATGCATTGCTGATGTATCATGATATCTTCATCCCTTCTGATGTAAGTTTTGAGGGTGAATTATTTACTTTTGACATCACTTTTAATGATTATCACAGTCTTTTAGGGTCAACAATATCAGAACAAATGAATCATTAGACTTGATTTGACTCAATTGGTTTTCTCTCAGAGTAAGTTTGACCTAAAACAACCATATGAGAGTATTTTGAGACAGATAGACTGTGCAAGGGTAGCTCCAGCCACCAGCCACGGAGGCAGAAGACCAGAGATGTCACAGAGGGTATATGTGGAAACAAATAGCCATGGAGTCACTAAGCACAAGTCATATGGCAAATTATCATCAAAGATAATATCGACAGTGCTCTTTGCCAAAGTGTCAAAAGTCTTTAGAAAAGAGAAACGGCTGTTATTTGCCAAGACCAGGATGATTCACATTTATCGAACACGGGAAGTAGCTAACATGATCACCTATGATTCCGGTGCAGATAACCACTATATAATTGAGAGTGAATACATTGCAGACAGGTTGCCCATTCTACCTTGATCTAACTAATGGGTCAATCGGTAGCCAACTGTAGTATGAGCATATCTAAGCATGTCACTCAACTCCCATTCTCAGGTTTGGGCTTACATGCAACACAGACAGATGAATATATTACAGGAATTTCTTACCTCTCTGATGATCCTGGGTTACAATGCAACAGACAATGGTGTCATACCCATATCACAAAGAACAGGGTTTTCTTATCACTTGTCAATGTCAACCCGTCCTTATTGGTATCAGAAACGAGCATGACCGGTAATGTATTCTCCTCATGATTGATGATTTGATCATTTGAGAAGAGGTGTACAACCAAACTACAAGCCTAATAAATTAGTATAAATCACATTCAATCACAGACACAGTCATAACCACAAGCTTGATTCAGAAAGCTGGAGGTCAAAGGCAAGTTTAATATTTTATCTTTCTTTTCAGCCTAACATTGATCTAACTTTTCATCTATTACTTCTTTTCATTTCACTTCACAGGAGATCATGGCACTAGATTTCATAGGCTTTGGACCCTTGACTTTGTGCTTTCCTCGAAATTTTCATGGAAGAGGTATAAGAGCATGTGTTTTAGAACCAAAACTAATTCACTCGGCTTGTTGATTATTCTTGCAGGTGGCAACTTCTGTCTTCAAGGTGTTCACTTCGACATAAAGCTCATCTAACCTGTTCTTGAAAGACAGCAATGTTTCCGTCCTAAAGGTTGCGCTGAGTCAAGTGTCAACATCAAAGGTGTTCGAAGGTAGATAAGGTTGATATTTCGGAGTCACAATAAATTTCATTCCAAACCCATTCTAATGATTCATTTCTTTTCAAAGCTTGTCATCCAAAATCAATTCAATTCTTTTAGAGGTTGAGAATATCCCATTCCATCCAACAATCAAATGGCCTTGTATTCACGTGGTTTCCTCCATGGCCTGTCGGTGTCTCAAAATCTGTCCATTGCAAAGAAGAGGATTCTATTTGGAAAGTCAGGGCAATTCCGAGAATTCTCAAAGTCCATCCAATGCAGAGAAGAGGATTCAATTTAAAAAGTCGGGGTATTTCCGAGGAGGAGGAAGCATTTGACAGTTATCATCCAAAGGAAGAATTATGCTGGAATGTTAACCATGAGCATTGTCGGCTCCGGAGAGCATAGGAAACAAGCAAGGCAATATCCCTCTCAATCCATTGTCTTGTCGTGTTGATACTCTTGGATTCTGTAGAAACCATACCGCAGTCAGTGTCTTCGTATGCTTCAGGGCTAAAGACCTGTGTTGTAGCCTAGATAGGTCAAATCATGGATTGCTTGTGTTTGTGATTTGGCTCTGGGAAGAGGACAAGTGATGGATTGACATCATCCATGGTTTATGCATTTTTATCATGTTGATGGCAAGCATATGCTTGTTAATTGGCAGCAGATACCGGTTTTGATTCTAAACGACAATACTCCAAGTATCCTACATATTGGGACCTACAAATCCTGTCTACCACACTGAATTAAGGTCTCTCGGGAATATGATTGCTTTCATGAGCTAGATAAGCCCATCCATCAGACCTGGAAGATACCATAGACCTTTGTAGCATCATCAATGCCTCAATAAATTGAAAGAGAACTTTTGTGTTGATATGGAATGGATGGTGAAAGTGAATACATGCAGCTTTGTCTCTTATGTCCAAAGACAAATAATACCAATGCTGTTGCCCAGGTCAAATTATAGATGACTTGGGCTTATAGTTTGGTTTGGTATAAGTAAAGAGGATAAACAATGGATTGTCAACGACCATGGTTCACGTATGTCTTTGTATGTTGATGGCAAGCGAGTGCTTGTTAATTGGTAGCAGATACCGGCTACTACACCAGATATCCTACATACCGGGGCTTACACAGTCTGTCTATGCTGACACACTGAATCCAGTATTTGGCTGCTCTTTTGGGCTAGTAGCCAATCCATCAGACTTCTTGGCTTAATTTTATTCTGGAATTTAGTTGTCCAAAACACCCAATCTTATCATGAAATGTACAAAAAGCATCGACTAATGAGTCCTTGAAGCACTGTGTTTTCTTACGAAACTTTTACCTCCCTTGCCATTCTCTGCCAAAAACCTCCATCAACTCCCCAGCCAGACATTTCAACAGGTCCATTTTTTAGGTAATTCATTGGATATACCCTCCTTTTTCAAAGATCCCTTTGGATATTGGAATTGTCAAGGATCAAGTTATTTGAAGTGTCGAACATCAAGCCAGAACAACTTCATGATGCATCAATGTTTTAGCCAAGGTTTATAGCTTGGTGGCTTGGTGAGAAGGCTGCATGTGAAGGAGTGGTTACTGGATAAGAGAAAGTTGCAAGATGGGCCTTACAACATCATTAATCCCTCCATAAATCATTGAAAGAGAACTTTTGTGTTGAGATGAAACTGACGGACAAAGCGAATGCATGCCTCTTCATCTCTTATGAGCAAGGGATCTCTGAAAATGAACAGTATCCATGTTGTAACAGAGGTCAAATGATGGACATCTTGCACTTATGGTTAAGTGTGGTGAAGAGGATGGACAACGGATTGCCATCAGCTATAGATGGCAAGCCAATGCCAATGCTGCTTGTCAATTAACAGCAGATACCGTTTATACTGACACACTGAATCAAGGTTGCTAACAAATCTGACTGCTCTCATGGACTAGACTTTCTCCCATCCATCAGACCCCTTGGCTTGACAGACATTCCAGAATTTAAAGGTAGATTACATGTTTGTTTTCTAAAAAGCCCAATCCTACTGGAAAAAATTGACTAATTAGTTTCTTCGAAACTTTCGCTTCCCCGCCAAAAGTAAAAGGAATAGGTTTTTGGTAGGCAAAAAAGTCGGTATGCCCTACTTTTTGAATATCCCATTGGGATTATCAAGAAAAAATTTGGCGTGTCAACCATTTCGCCCACTCCATTCCCTATCTGTCAACCGACCGCGCCACAAAGAGACGACGAAGTAGATACAAGAAGACGACCGACGGACGACCGACGCTCCCCGCCCCCTTCCCCTTCATCACCGTCACAACCGTCACCTTCCACCTACCCTCACCCTCACCCTCTCGATGCCTTCACCTTCATCAAACGAACAACAAACAACAACAAACGAGCGACCGCGACCCTGCCTAATTAATCGGTTCCATCCACACCAAGGCCACCCTATCTCTTGCCGGCGTTCCAATCACCCCGGTTAACTAACAATAAAATTCCAATTAATTTCATCGAAATAACGACAGCCACGCCACGGCCCTTCGTCTCTTCCATCGGTCCATCCGCAATCAAGAAATTCTAATTAATTAATTAATTGAATTCCAATTCGTCCAATCATTCCAACGACACCACCATTTCAACGAGACCTTCCAAAATCAAACGACGTCAAACGACAATGTCAGCCTACGCCCGCTCTTCCGTCTCATTCCGTCCCTCCTCTGACATCACCAAGGGCAATGGCGGTGGAATCCAACGCTTTAGCCAACGTCAGCGTCGTGGACGATCAAATGACTCTCTGAGCAACGACCGCAACCGCAACGGTGATAGAAACGAACGCAACGACCGCAGCCAGCGAGGAGAATCCCGTGAACGAAGCGGCTCTCGCAGATCCAACACCCGCAACGACCGCAACAACGACCCCACCACCAACGACAGCAGCTACACAAACAGCGGCTACAACCAAAAGCCATTCAACAACAACCCCAACGACGACGAATACACCCAAGAATTCACCACCGCAGCTCATCCCCTAGGAAAATCAATTCAAACCACCGACAATCTCGCCTTTAGTCAAATTACAATGANCCACCGCAGCTCATCCCCTAGGAAAATCAATTCAAACCACCGACAATCTCGCCTTTAGTCAAATTACAATGAGTCAAGGTTCCACAGGGAGCTTTTTTAGTTTGAGGAGCAAGACTGCCGGTCGAAGTGGTGATGGTGAAGGGCGGGCCAATAGTTCAAGGGAGGGCAGATCTAATTCAAGGGAGGGAAGGAGTGAACGGGAAGAGCATAATGCCGCATTGACTAGGTGGAATCGCAAGCGGGAGTTGGCCGAGCGTGCTGGGACCAAGAATGGGGCACGATTCTCCCAAGAAGAGTCAATTCAACAACCAACACCGCCCGTGCGTAATGGAGTGGAACGATTTAGTCAGGAGAATCGTAGGGATAAACGTGCTAGGATTCAGGGTGGTGTCAACAGTGGTGGTGTGAATGGTGGGAGGGTTAGCAAGATTGATTCTGCCAAGTTGGGCCTCACAACCAAGCACAGCTCCACACTAACCAACAACAACGCCTTGAGCAACGTAATGATGCCACCACCAACACGCCGGTACACAGCCTACCCCCCATCGGGTCTAACCGGACTGTCTTCCCTCCGTTCCAACAGTCTAGTATCCCGTTCTTCACGTGTTAGTTCACTAATTATGCAGGCTGGTAAACAGGGCATTTTGACTCCGTTACGAAGGTGGAAGGGATTGACTGGCGGTGGTGATGGTAGGTTGACTAATGGTGGTGACGAGCCAAGTCCACTAGAACGTAAAGAGTCACAGCCAAGCCCACTAGAACGACCGAGGACCGCCACGACAAGAAAGGATGTGCCTAGTCCACTGGAACGGAGGCCTGCTAGTGCTGGAGGCTTTTTGGAAACCAGATACAAGATGAGCAAGCAGAGTCAAGAGTTGAGCAAGTCTTCGCAGCAAGATCCAAAAGCTGGGTTTACGCAGCAAGAAAAGGCTGGGTTTACTCAGAGTCAAGAATTGTTGAGTCAAGATACCAAGCATCAGGAGTTTTCCCAAGGCACGAATCAGGATGCACAAGAGGAGGAAGAGGTGGAGTGTTCCATGCCACTCAGGGCGACGTTTCGATTGTCTGATAATAAGAATGAGGAAGAAGACGATGATGCTACCAAGACTAGTGTTTCGACGTATGATCCTAATCCTCCATCCAGTGTCAATGCTGAGAATGTCAAGACTTCTTCCAAGTCGAAACGGTTGAGTCAGCAGGGTGAGAGTCAGCAGAGTCAAGAGTCTATTGCCGAGGAGAGAGATGATGGGCAGCAGTTAGCTCAAGACAATGTCAATATGGAGCAAATGCAAGCACTTTTGGCTCAGATTCAATCAGCCATATCCGATCTAGACGAGTCCACGACAAACATGCATCAGCAACAAGTCAAATTGGACGAATCCAAGAGACTCCTGGAAGAGCAACATGATGAACTTGCCAAGGCAAAGGAATTGTTAGTCGAGCAGAGGGAGAGTGCCAAGCAAGAGATTGACGAGATGAAGAACGAGTTGGAAGGGATGAAGAGCGGTATTTTGAAGGAGAAGAAACTGTTGGATGGACACAGTGTGCAGGTTAAGACTGAGTTGGAGGGGATGAAGAATGATTTGGATGGAATCAAGTGCGAGATTTTGAAAGAGAGGGAGTTATTGGATGAACAGAGAGCGATTGCCAAGCGAGAATTGGAGGAGATGAGAAGTGAACTTGTCAGGGAGCAAGAGGTGATGGATGAGGCGAGGCAAGCTGTCATGAGGGAGTTGGAGGAGCGGAAGAATGAGATGGTGCAGGAGCAAGAGGCACTGGCAGAGCAGGTTCATAATGCCAACGAGATGGCCAAAGAACAAGAAGCCCTATCCAGTCAAAGGCGGGACATGCTGGATCTCAAGGCCTACATGGAGCAAATCTCAGCAGACTTCAAAACCACCTCCAAAGAGGAGTATGACACGCTAACTCAATTGGTACAGGATTCCAAGGAAGATGCAATGGCCCAGCTTCAAGAATTTGTCGATGAGTCCAAGGCACGTATTGAGGTTTGTGGAAAGATTGAGACTGAGGCGTTGGAGAGTGAGAGTCAAGCCGCCGTCGTGAAATTGCGTGAGTTGGTGGATGGTGCTAAGAGTGATGTTGAGGGTGTGCAGGCAGAATGTCGTGAAGTCAAGTCGAGTGTTGAGGAGGCTAAGGCGGACCTCTTTAAGTTTATTGCTACGGTCAAAGATGAATTTAATTCCCAAGCATGGAACGCCAAAACTCAAGCTCAAGCAGCAGCGAATCACGTACACAGCCAGACAAGTCAGTCAATTCATGGGTCGAAGTCAATTGCACAGACAGACACGAAGCAGGAGGTGGTTGAAGTTGCCTCTCCAATGGCAGACAAGGAGAATACTAAACCTACCGAAAACAATTCGCCGCAGCTGCACAAGTCTGTCACTAATTCTGACGAAAGCACGGCATCAGAATCAAACGACACAGACAAAAATTCGTTCAACGAAGGCTACGATGATAACAGTCTCCTGAATAACTCCTCTCTTGCTCCGGCTCCGCTCAAAAGAACCACATCCGTTCAGATTAAATCTACACAAGCAACTTCTTCATCCTCCTTTTCAGCTCCTTCATCTACACGTCTAGGCTTGTCCATATCAACAACCCCTTCTTCGAAAAAGGCCACGCCACGCATTCAAAACAGCTATGTCGGGAGAAAGAAGCAGTCTATCCAGGTTCCTACTGCAGAGAAGAACTCTCGCAAAACGACAACTGGAAATGCAACTCAGCCTTTTAGCTCAAATGAATTTGACTTTTCCGTTGAGAAGGAATGCAGGACAATGGATGCATCAGCTACAAGTGCCTCCAAAAAGATTAACTCCTCATCATCATCCAAAACAAAGACATCAATACAGATAAATTCACTCAAGATCAAATCTAGCAAGAAAAGGTCTTTCTCTGCCATCAGCACCACATCCAAGAAGGTTCCCACCCCTCGAAGAAGCAAGCGTCTGCGAGAGGCAGCTCGCGTTGAACAAAAGAAAGCTTTGGAAGCTTCACTTTCACAGGATTCAGCAGTAAAGTCTCGCCAAGTAACTCCAAAGGATGATTTCGATGTAGCACTTCCTCCTGCAAGGTCAAGGAGTTCTGGCAAGACCTCATCACCAGTAGTCTGTTTTGATACCGCTATTCCCGAGGACAAATCACCACCCTCCAATGACACTGATGATGCACATACCTTTCTTGGTAAATCTGTAGTGGTAAACACCAGCCATAATCAAGATCTCAACCTGGATGGATGTGAGAGCATCGTCCAAAAGGACATTGGACCCCTGGCAGTCCCTTGGGGATCTCGTAGTGCACGGAAGGGCAAGTCCTACTCTGCTCGTAAGCGTGATAGGAAACCATTGTTTGAAACAATCAGTAGCATCTTTGACTTCAAATTTTAGATGGGTTGGGTGGGATGGACCTTCAAAATGCCTTGGAGGTGTTTTGATTTTTGCATGAATTAGGATGCTGTGCTGTGACTAGCCTTGAAGGTATTCACGGGTAGCCTAAATCGTTGCAAATTCATAATATACTAAAACGACAAAGCACAGTGAACTTGACAAGGACTTTAATGACAAGTACTTCTATCAGAACGTCTACCGACGTTCAAGTGACTGGGTGATTCCCGTGATCTTTTTCGTGAAGGGCCACGAGCGACGAGACAACG
>JALLAY010000105.1:0-21923 GCA_036939635.1 Cyclotella baltica | reverse complement strand
ATTTCGGGTAGCAAAAAGGAGCAGGTCACAAAAAGGAGCAATATTAATGAATATCCCCCTGTTTACGTACCACCTCAGATGGATCTACAGAGACAACAAATAATGGGAGATGTGCATGGTGGAGTTTGCAGCACAGACGCATGAGTTGTAAGTTCAAACGGGTGCTGCTGTCAACTTCTCATGTTGGCTGTGGCTGGTGATAACCACCTGATCAAATTCGGCTGCGACACTTACTTAATTTGGCACTGGTTCGGCTTATTTGGTGGTGGTTTGAATGTATCGTGTGTCCGGCTATGTTGTGTGGTTCCTCTGGAGATGGGGTGGATCTCATTGTTTTCTGTGGAGATCAGGGGAAAGAGTTGGGAATTTGATGTGACGCGGACCAAAAATGGATCCAGCCGGTCCCACAAAGGTTCAGGTCACGTGAAAATTACGATCTTTGTTCATCTGCGAATTTTGCCTTCCATCCCGCTACCGGGCGCTGGGCGGGCTCTTTTTGACTAGCACTTCCCACTCACATGACTTATGATCAGAGGACGCACTTGATCATTATTCATGCTGTGCGGGCGACCAATCTACTGAGCTTTGTTTTCTGTTGCCTCTTTCTCTCCATTGCATGGGAGGAGGCAATGAGAAATTGGCTGAAGCCGTCAGTTGGATGATGGTTGGGGCAAGAAAGACTGATGGACCGGAGATGACCGAATGGGATTTTGCCCCCGTCTCAGAACCATGGTATGTTTTCGTGACCTTTGCCGTTGTTCCCAGTCTCCGTCCATTGCGGTACAAACAATGGATAGATACACGGGACAATGTCGATAACCGCACATTAAACGAGGCAGCGGGCAGAGCTGTAGCTCTTTCCACAGCCGCTGGTACCAGAACAATGTCCACCTTTATCTCTTCGTATTGCTATTATGAAGCGATAAAGGTGGACATTGTTCTGGTCGCAACCATAACCCAAAATAAGAGAGGGGCCAAAGCCACGGGACGGTGGAGGCGGCGGCCATGGTTTCGTTCGCGACAACTCCGTGGGAAATGGCGTTGAGATTTGGCGTCATTACGTTAGATCTATCTACTTGTAAATGTAAGATGTAGAAATAGTAATGAATGAATAAAATCGGTGAGATTAAATCGCGCTGTGGACAATTGTGGTCCATTGAGTACCTACCTACCTTAATGAAGCCAGGAAACTGAATTTAGATAAAAAAGCAGGTTTTTCTACCACTAGAGGTCTGGGACATCGGACGCCAAATAGTCTATTTCAAATTTATTAGTAGCTCTGTCCTTGAAATGAACTGTACCCCTGACTATTTATCATTGCATCATTTGTCCCGTCTGTTTGGGTAGATTGCCATGCGTCAAATCTTTCGTCATACAGATCTGGTTGGTAGTTTATATAGCTTTCCCCAGCATTTGCTTTGCTAACATTATCCCTGTTTCCATCAAGCATGATTGCAAAAAAACAACAATGAAGATAAGTTGGTCAGACAGATTTACAATGTACGGGTGAGATAACATCACAATACTTGCCATGATAATTTTGTGTACAGTTGAGCCTGCATCAAAAAGAAAAAGTTGGAAATGGTCCTCCCAATATAAACTTCCCTCACAACATATCTCGATGGCCAAATAGCCAACCTAACAACATTGTAAATTAGCATCACCAGCTCCACCCCCTTGTGCAAATTTAATATACCCTTCAGCCTCTTTTTAGTCGTATGAGAAGCCTCCCCTCCTCCAATATTGCCCCCCGTCAACCCCAGTATAGCACCCATCATTTCCCCCAGGAACAACACCACAAGAGGTGTCACAACGATTGCTCTGACGAACGCTGCACTCGCTCCTTTGGAAGAGCCAAAAGTTGCATCCGCCAATTCGTAATGATGCACAGTTCTCCACATTAGTATGAANACAAGGTTGAAGTTTGAGTTAAATGATTCATGAGCATGATCAACATTGAAAATCAATGAATTATTACGAACCTGTTGTTGTAACCTCCACGCAGCCAAACGGTCCTCTACAGTTTCTCTATGACCTTGATAAAATTGTTCATCAGCATTGTATCCTTCTCCATTGACATTTGGTTGTTGATAAGTTTGCGGTGGCATTCGAGATGACATATCTTGATTCACATTGGGTTGATTATACATCCCTTCTGGGTTTATGTTCGAATTCACATTGTAACCGCTTTGATCGACATAATTGCTACTGTAATTTGATGCCCGATCGTCGTCTTGGTCGCCACCGCGAAAGATGTCATTTAGCACTGTATCGAGAATTGTACGGTCACGATCATTTTTTATCCTACTCAAAGGTCGTGCAGTGAAGCTAATTCGGTCAAATGCTGATGGACTTATTATTTGAGTTGCTGATGCGGTTGACAATGAGCCCGACATTAATATTATCTTGAAGATTGAGAGCATCTTTTGGAGGCAGGAGACGGAACAATGATTAATTCGGGATGCGTTAGAACTTTTTCTCCTTCAATGGCTTCGCTTACTATGGAACCGAGGACAACGTTGATGGGTTTGGGAGGCCGGAGGCCGTTCATTTGAATGATGGTTGATGATTGACGCAGATTGACGCGTTCTGTTGTGGTGGTTCACCCAGTAATACACCAAGATAATCACTCTTCAACCTTAAAGTTCATTTTTCTCTCAGAATTATTTAGGCTTGTCAAGAAAATTGAATTAGGCGTAGGTTAGTAAAAGAAACCGGTTACTTATTACATGAGTTGCGGCCTCCTACCTCCCGCGCCCGCGCATCCATCTTTCATCCTCTTTCATTCATCGCTCCACCCTTTCTCTCTAGAGCTACTCGCTGCTCCTCGCGAACGAGTGGCAAACCAACGACAGTCGGCGACGTCTAATTAAGGTACAAAAGAATGACAAGTGGCAAGTAAGGTAGAAAGACAGAGCCAGCAGAAGACGATCGAACCACGGGCAAACGTGTGGACGGAGAATCCAGCGCCTCGCTCTTGATATATATCAGAACCTATCAGAACCGAGATTGAAGTATGTTTTGTAAAACAGTCGAGAGATGACGAATCGGTTCCTGACTGTCCTGTTGCTTTGCCAACTACATTTCGGCAAAGCATTCCAGCATTCCATAACAACCTCTCGACGCTCCGCAAATAATGCATCACCCCCACAAAACAATCATAAACTATACTCAACAACCAACAATGTTCCAGACACAAAACCACGAGTCGTAATAATAGGCGGAGGATGGGCCGGCTACACCGCCGCCGAATCTCTCTCCACCAACAACCTAAATTCCCCAACTGTCGAACTAATTCTCCTCGATGCATCCAAACAAGGCGGAGGATTGGCAGGTGGATACAGAGAAACAAATAACCGCCCAGTAGAAGCGGGTATACATGGATTTTGGAGGGAGTATCGTAATACGTTCTCGGTTATGGAGGATATAGATGGTGTGGAATTGGATGACGTTTTGGGTGATTATTCACCGAGTTGTTTGTATTCTAAGAAGGGGAGGGTTGCGGTTGCTCCTGTTTTGTTAGAGGATGATGCTGAGATCGAACGGACAAAATCACTGGAACTTCCCATCGGCGAGGAGAGGTTACGGAGGTTAATTGCGGAAAATTTACCTCCTCCTCTTGACTTGCCAATACTTGCACAATTAGACAACAGATCTGGAAAAGAAAATGGTCAAACTGCTTTCAATCTAAGCCCGGTTGATTTATTATCTGGTTTGGGTCTACTTGGAGCCTGGGCCGATTTCGAGCAAGAATCACCTACATCCTGGAAAAACTACGACACACAGCCAGCTTCACTTCTCTTCGAAAAGGCTGGAATCACCGACAACCTATATGAAGAACTTGTTTCACCGTTATTGCATGTGTTGCCCATGTGTCCTGCATACGACTGTTCCGCCGCCGCAGCTCTTTCGTGTTTTCATGTCTTTGCACTTCAATCAAGAGGGGCATTTGATGTAAGATGGTGTCGAGGCAGTATTGGCGAGAAGATTTTTGATCCGTGGAGACAGCAGTTGCAAAAGAGAGGTGTCGAGTTCCGTAATGGAGCAAGAGTTTCATGTATAACGAAGAATGCCGCCTCTAATGGTGAGAATGTCAGGAGGTTTACTGTGCAGCTTGACCCAGCGGGTGCAGAGGATACAAAATCGAGAATCGAATGTGATGCTGTTGTGCTGGCAATTGGTGCAGTAGCCGCAGGCAAGCTCGCCACGGCTTCACCGGCACTTTCGTCGCTCCATGCCACACAGAATTTCAATAAGCTGCGCGGTGTTACATGTATTGCCGTTCGAATTTTCTTAAAGCCACACCCAAAAGTCACAGAAAATTTAAGAGGTGGATCTCATGGTACAACTCAGCTTCCTCCTGACATGGCAAAGGCCATGATAGATTCACCCATTGCAGTTTGTGGAGCAGGTATAGGTGACATTCCTGAGTTGAAGGAAACGGGCTTCTGTATTTATGATTTACAAAGGATGCATGATGAATTTAGTGTTGATTATTACACTAGAAACTCCATTCCAGCAGATGATCAGGTGGCTGTTCTTGAAGTTGATTTTTACAGAGCTGATTCATTTGTTGACATGAATGATACACAAATTATGGAAATAGCCCTCAAAGCGGTATCTGCCACACTAGACACAAAAATAATTGGTGATGATGATGTACTTGAGGCCAAAGTACTGAGGGCCAGGTCAGCAGTCTCACACTTTGCTCCAAACTCAGCTTTGTACTCACCAGATGTCAAGCTTGATAACGGTTTGTATATGGCTGGTGATTGGGTAGATAGAACAGGACATGCATCATGGAGTACAGAAAAATCAGTTGTAACAGCTCGCCAGGCGGCATTAGCTTTGTCACAAGATTTACAACTTAAGAATAGCAGGTGCAACGTTATTCCTGCTACAAAGGATACACCACAATTAAAAGCTCTACGTCGGTCCGCAAAACTGTTCAGAGCTATCCTTCCACCAGAGACATTGCCTCCATCACCTTGGGTGTTGGCAAAGCAGATTATATCAGGTGAAAAGTATCCTTGATAGCCAAGGTAAATCAATTAATATAAGGTACAATATACTTAATTATTGCTTTTGTAGCTATGAGACCTATGTACTCTTGTGTGTGAGATCTGAACTAATTATGCCATTTTGAGTTTAGTTCACTACATCTTTCAGATAATGTGTGCATGTTGTATTCATTTCATCGGTTTCTGACCAGAAGTTATCACCGCAGGCATGCTCAGTGGTCTCGACCCGCCATTTGTTAATTTGTTATACTTCTCTGCAACTAAGGATCTGATGGCTGATGATTGTTCAGGCGTTTGGTTCTTCAAAATTTCCTTCGTTCGAACCGTCCCATTTAGAAGAACATCATACAACATGAAACCATCCTTTACATTGTCCCACTTCATTTCACTCAGCTCGACAGATTCAATATTTTCAAATCTCAATCTTTGCATTGTCTCAATAGCCTCATTTGAATCTCCAAATCTGAAAAAGTCTGGCCCTTCAGGTAAATCTACATTAGGGTTCCCGACTTCTGTAACTGATTGTAGAGTGATACCAAACCCCTCGGTTCGAGATGGGGGTGCCCATGCGGAGAAGCTGACCTTCCCTCCCGGGCGTAGGATACGATAAGCTTCACTCAGGAATGCGTCGGGGGCAAAGAAGTGAAGGATGCCAAAATTACACACTACCAATCAAGGATCTGGTCAGTAGAACGTTGCTATCGAAATATGAAATAGAAGTCCTTCCATTCACTTACCAATGGAGTCAAACGTATTCTTAGGGAATTTTAATGATAATTTCTCTGCATTTCCAACCACAAATTGAACATTAACTTGATTTGATCCACTCTGCTGCTGATTCTTGAGATGCGAATCTATACGCTGCTTGGCAAGAGATAAAAAGTTGTGTGTGATATCCAGACCCGTTAGCTGAATATCACATGTATCTTGATTTGATTTCAAGGACTGATCTAAAGCTGCGGAGAGTACAAATCCTGGACCTGTGGCGACATCGAGGAATGCGTATGGGAAGTCTCTCTCGTGATTCTTGGACGGTGGGAAACCAGCCTTGGATAACAGAGTGGGTATCGTTTGTTGTGTTAAAGGCCCGAAACCCATGTCGTACTAAGAATAGATCAGTATCGATATTAATATCAGAGATGCCATATCCATAAACAATTAAACGCAGACTAGACTCACTGCTTCAAACCCCTCCTCCCAATTTTGATGCTCCATCTGGAAGAATCTGTCATGTTTCTCATCATTACTGAGGCCAGACATCATCATTCTCGATGTTTGCGATGTAATTACGGACGGTGCGATGATGCGATGTCTGCGAGCCGCTGCTGCGGCGACGCTGAGATTGGCGAAGGCATTGATCATCATCGTCAAATGTGTCGGGCTTGCTTGGATTGGTGTTGCTGGTTTTGTTGGGTGTGTAACTGTGTGACTGTGTGTCTACCAAGTATCTGGTGTCACATATCACTGAGATCGCGTGACTAAATCTTAGCACAAAAAATGGAAAATTTACCTTTAAATACATATAATTTTTAGAATAAGTTGTTACGTACCTACACACAAGATCCAAAATGCCCTTCTGAACAAAAATGGTAGTGTCCACATCAAATTGTCAGTAAAATGTCCTCATCGTCGTCATCATTATTTCGATTCCAAACAACGCTAAAATACACTGTGCACAAATCATTTGCAACGCTCGTACACTGTTCAAAGGTGGCTTCTAATCGATTGCGATGGGATTCTGTTGTTTGTGCTGTCGCAAGCAGCCAGGAAATTCTAAAGATGACGTAGATACTGAAGGATCTGAGCCGTTGATGACCGAGAAGGAGAAGAAGGCGGTAATGTCGTCAACGAAACGTGAACAGGAGGAGCCAGCCACTGAGGAGCCAGTTGTTACTGGGATGACCATTGTTACAATCAAGGAAGATAGAATATCACAGATGACAGTTGATGAACAGGCAGAGGGCTACTCTGGCCTTTTACCTGACCTTTTGAGGAAAGCAAGTGAAAGCGAGAGTGGTCATTCTGGATGACTATGAAATATGAAATGTTACCGGTTGATGCGAATAGCTCTTTCAGAAATCTCTATATATTCGATTGGAAAACGAGCAATTTTAGTGTGGAAGGAGATTAATGTATGTAAATAATATATAATTGACCAATGTGCTAGTAAATATTTAGGCACTTACAAGCGCTGAAAATCATTGTTGTCCCAATCCCTCGTGAATCAACAGTAAAACTCTTCAGCCATAATCAATATAACAAGCAAAGATAATAGTATGTATGAGTGCTTCCATATAGTGTCATCTCACAAAGCAAAACGCATAGGTACCAGTTGAGTTCTTGGGCGAACTTAGATCAAGACACAAACATAATGAGAATTGGCTTCTGTCGGAAAAGCATAGAAACAACGATAACATTACTAATTAACCTAATTGAGATCCTGTGTTGACTTTCTGCTCAAAACATGATGCCTGAGAAGAAAAATCCAGCAATGGCGACAGCCAAAGAAATAGTTGTGGCTGAGCCTGCATTTAATAATTTGACTCGTGCTTGACATGTGCCAATGCCTTGAGTCTCGCCAAGATAATGACATCCCCAACCTATATCATCCAGAACTTGATAAAATGCATCAGCCACTGCTTGCGCTCCATCAATGACAGGTTTTGTGTTTTCAATGTTAACCATATTCCTCTCGATCACCTTGGCAGCATCTTCGTCGTATTTTTTTACAATAGGAATCAAGGAGAGTGCAAGCACCTTCCCAACGACGAGATCTGCACTCGTTGAGTTAGATTTTAAGTCTTGATTTTTGATTGCATACCAGATACAGTTTTGAATCATAGGCACCAGCGTCAAATGCATGGCTTCATTCGCAGATTTCTTGACATTCAAGCAATTTCCTTGCTTAAGTTCGCTTTGCCCAGCATACAGTAATTCTACCATTTCATCATTGATCTCAGCAAAGTACTCGTCATTCAGTGTGTTGAAAGTGACAGCTCGCTTGTTAGCTAGATTCCAAAGCATTAATCCATCAATAGTTTCATCAGATCCACCAGCGTTGACACCTTCCATTGACCCAATATAAAATGCAGCAAAAGCATCCCAGAAAAACATTGGAGATTTAATTTCTAAAGCCCGTGAATCAAGATCAATGCCATCATTCCCACACTCAGTTTGAGAAATCGATAGCACGGACATCATATATTCAACAATAGCACCGTACTGTATCCAAGATAAGATGTGAGCATTTCGGTTGTCGTATGACATTTCATTATCTTCAAATGCAGTCATGATTTGATAGTCAGCCCAATTCCGACTGTCATGATACTCAACGAAATCCTATCCAAATTAAAAAGTTATAAGTACAGAAATTAAGATGAAAATGTTAACATTAGCGAGCAATAGGAGAAGGAACAAGTAAATATAAGAAGGAATGACTGTAATCACCTCATAATACGGAGAATATGCATGCCTATGCACAGCTTGAGTCATCTCCCGCAACGAAAGCGTATTATAACTCAATCTATCATCATCCAACAAAGCAGATCGACCATACTTGTAATACATCAAGGCTGCCACATTATTCGATGCAGAAGGAAACTTAAGCAGTTCTTTAATGGCCAACACGTCAAGATCAACCTTTGACACGGATCGAACGTGTTCCATAGGAATGAAACCAGCCATGGGATGAGTCGTTTCGTAGCCTGCACATTCTGCTACTTGCGTATTATAGGCACCAATATCTGCACATGTGAAGCCAAGACAGTCGTAGGATTCTTGGAGCAGAGCCAAAATCTTGGAGAAGTCTTTTTGTTTATACGTTTTATCTTAGTCAAGAAGATACGAAATTGTTAGAATTTTTGTTAACGAGCAATGAACCAAACTTCTTTTAGCATGTTGGATTTTAGAAGTTAAAATTAGCAGTCAGCACTCACCTAAAAGATAAGACTTCAATTTCCTCTGCGTAGAAGGCCGACACTGTGACAATTGTGGAATCAGAGCCTTGGCATACAAAGGCACTTCCACCTGTTGCCCTTCCTCAACCATGGAATAAATCAACATCTGCACCAAAGGCACATGCATCTTCGCCACAATTCGATTCACCAACAACCACAACTGTTGCAAAGCGTCATCCCTCGTACAATAATTTTCCTCCGACATGAGCTGTTGTATCGACTGGTAATAATTCCGAATGTCTTCATTTGCCTTCGCCTCCCCAATTTCATTCAACGTGTCGAATTTCTTAGCCCCTGAATGTGCAAGATTGTAGAGCATATCGCCTTCGAAATCGGGTGCCCCCATCTGTCCCGCCCCTATATACAGTGCAATAAAATTATCGAAGGATTGCTTCGGGTTAATCGATCCCGTATGATCAGCATCTGGATTAAACCCATTGCTAATTTCGACACAATCCAACATCCCATCCCACAATTGATGAATGGCGTACATCTCCACAGTTAGAACGGCAGACGACTTGGCAGCTAGATCACCAGAACTTTCATCATTGAGTTTTTGAGAAACGTAATCATTGGCATATCCGGCATGATTGATGATTCCCTCTTTCACCGAGTCCCCTACATTCATCATACCCAAAATATGAAACATAAAGGTAGGATCTTCTTCAAACAGTCCATCCACAGCGGCCCCACCCATGCTTTTAAGAGTCAGCAATTCCTCCATCTCATTTCCGTTCTTGTCGTATTGAGGTGAGTACTTCCCTTCGTCGTAGATGCGTTTGGCATCGAGGACGTTGGGCGGAGTGGCCAATAGGAGGTCGTTCATATCACGAATATCGNGCTCTTCCGATCTGGAGGTCGTTCATATCACGAATATCGTAGGCTATGCGTGAGATGGCCGTGACATTTGTGAGGGTTGTGATACCCACGTCGGAGAATACGGTGCCTGCGGATGACTGGTAGATGAACGGGGAGATTGAAAAATGACAGGGGTTTGTAATATGTTAAAATAGCAAGAGGCTGGACACAATGCAATTGAATGGTTCAGGTAGTCTCACCATTGTTTATCTGGATAATGAATGCCTCGACCGCGGCTCTACAGTTCCACACTCAAATGATGACGCAAACAAAAAAGTGAAATGTATTCTCTTCTGACTTGTTCAGCCTGCTCTCGACTGTTGCCTGGCTAGTTGTTTCCTCCTTAGTTGTAAGTTTGGCAAGCAATAAGCAATGCCGTTTTTCGGTTTCTTTGTACTTTCTTGTTGTTGTTGTTCATGCCTATTACCGTAGTTTACTGAAGTATCCGCCTATAATGTTGAGGATCCACAGCTATCCACAGACAACATCTCCCATGTGGTACCATAGATAGAGCGAAAGTATGTTTAAGGTACACATGCTAGGTATTGAGTTCATAATAATATCGCAGTGTTTATTCAAATGTCTCTCATCCAACAGATCTCCGATGGCTTCAAACCTCAAGAGGTGGAACGAGGCAACGGTCACTTTCATCCCCCTGTTCCCATATCCCCGAAAAACTTGGTGAAGTATATGCCTATGAGAAGGTAGCAATAATGAAGATCGAGTTCTCAAATGGTGTCGACATTCATGTGGTGGTATGGGAAGGCGTCGGAATGAAGGAGCAATTTCTCTGCCACATGATTGCTGTGCGTTGAAATATACACGGAGACAAACAAGATTGTTAACCAGGTAAAAACAAGTGTGAAAGATGCAACAAGGAGTAAAAGAAACCCTCTTTCCAAAAGAATGGCCTTGGAAGCATCTGACAAAGCAAAAAATAATCTGCAGGAAGCAAAAGAAGCGTACAAAGCATTCAAGTACATGGTGGAACAAACCACAGAAGAACAACAGTCGTTGTGGCAACGATCTTCTCCACCACTGCAAACTTCCTAAAG
Source organism: Cyclotella baltica (assembly GCA_036939635.1). Lineage (NCBI taxonomy): Eukaryota > Bacillariophyta > Thalassiosirophyceae > Thalassiosirales > Thalassiosiraceae > Cyclotella > Cyclotella baltica. Next base: position 11,033 of record JALLAY010000105.1, on the reverse strand, counting down.
GGAGATGGCAAACCCCTTTGCCTGTATCTCTTTGGACTATCCATCACCAGCCCGGAGGCATCATGTAAAAAAAGAAAAGGAAAGGGAAAGGGAAAGAATGATATCAAAAGACTGTCAAACATAAAAGTTGACTAGAAGGCCTAAAATTAAGAAGTTTCAGATGGTTGTTGTGTGGGATATGTCTATTCCCATGTCCCTTTAAACTGCATGATCACATTTTACATGATGTCCATGATCTCTTCCGTGTCTTCCTCTTCAGGGACAGAGTAATCAAGGTTATCTGGCAAGTTTAAGCTGCTGAGTTGCATTGCCAAAATGAATTCTGAGTATTCACTTAGCATCTTGTTGTGTTGTGCTGCGAGCTTTTCTGTACCTCTCAAATACACGCTGCTCGCTGTAAGCCTTGCTGAGCCAATATAGCCTGTTCTTTGTATCATCTGCTTTTCCGGCTTGAAATAGAAGGACACGTGCTTACGCGTTGATTGAATCAGTGGAGAACTGCATTAGTTCTTCATGGCTAATGTTCAGATGAGCTGCTCTAACAATGTCTCTGATACAGTTTGTGAAGAGTCGGGCAGTCAGGTATTGTTTCCTGCCTGCTCTGTTCGGGTATACTGCCAAGGGGAGTTTGGGTGGTTGATCTAACTCTCTCACCCATTTAATCATTGAAACCACTGCTCTTGGAACACAGAACTTGGGTTGTTCTTATCCACAAGATAGGTACGTTGCTCTTTGTTTCTTTGTGTTTTTTTTCTGAATTTCCCAGATAAGCTTCATTTTGTGTATTTTTCTCTTGTTTGATGCAAAGTCCTCAAAGACATTTTTATTTTTTCCAGGGCAGTCCATCAGTCTTCACATATTGATTTAACTACTTTTTTCCGCTTGGATAGATATGTACATCTGGCTCGTATGCCTTGGTCTGGCCATTTTTGCAAGCTTGGAAGCCACACTACCATTATGTTCTTTATCAATAATTCAAAAGACAGATGATGTGACTGCTTTCCTCTTTTCAACATTTCAGCTGCTACCACTTGTGGGGAAAGAGGCTCTCATTTTTCTGCCAAGTCTTTTTCTTGCTTCAAGTTGTTGTTGATCAGGATAGCCACGTTGTGTGTCCTGGATTTGAGATTAATATGAGCTCGGTTTTGAACCATACATTGGCTTCCTTCATATATTTTACAACAGTGGCACTCCACGTATCATCTTTATTTTTTGTGTTCATCCCTTCAATAACTAATTTGCAATAACAAATGAGACAGATATTCAAAGCAATAACATGTAAGCACAGAACCAACTCAAGGTCTTGCATAAAATTTACATAATGAGATTGCCTAGACCTGCTTGCTGTTTTAAATGCCTTATCACTTTGAGAGTTGGCAACTTCCTTGTCAGGACAGCTTGCTGCAGGTGGATAAGATCTCTTGACTTGGCAGGAATTGCATGCAATCCTTCAACTTTGGAAATTTCTATTTGAGGCAAGAATGGTTGAAATTAGAAAAGCCTTTGTCATCAAGTGGTAAGGCTTTGAGGCATAATATCATGTCAGCAATTGTATTCTCTTCTCCTGCAAGCCATTTTGTAATTATTCCAAGAGGAGAGTCAATTGATGGATAACAGATGATTTTGCCAAGAGCTCTCCTTGCAAGGGGGGGTCGGCAGAACTTTGATAAACCCTACCTCACTGCACTCTTGTTGTTGGCAATGATCAGGATTACTAGGTGGGAATCTTCCCCCATGCATCAGATGAGGATGGCTACCAGTGCACCAATAAAATTGAGTATTAGCAACATGAGCTCAAAAACATTTATGTCAATGGAATCCACTACTTTCTTATTTGTGGTGTGGAGCACTGTGCAGGAGTTCACCACTCTATCTAATATTCTACCAGAACCTGTATTGAGTGCATAAGTGGACCCCTCTTAGCCGATGGGTCTCATCAAATTATGTGCAATAGTAGAGCAAAGGACTCCCTTCCAGTTTGGGTCAATCATTTCTCTCACAAAATCTGTTTCTGCCTGTAGAAGAATTTTGCCTATTTGGTATTTGTTCATGCATCTGCTCACTCTCTGTGCATCCTTTTTTGTTGCAAAATTTGCTCACGTGATGCCTTTGATAGACTCGATGATTTTCTTGAATGAGGGAGAGCATGTTTTGCAGAAGTCCTTGTTTCCTCTCGGAGCAAAAGTGATTGAAGTGTACATATGGGTTAGTACATGCAATACCCATCCACATGATTCACCGATTCTAGCAATTTTGCCAATCAACTTTTGGAGTTCCATTACTGTAAAAGCATGCTCATGATAGTTCCATATGGAGAGTCAATTAGGAAAATCACTTCATCTCTATATTTATCGTGATTCTAATTGTCTTACCCATTTTTGATAGAGATGTGACATTCTTTAAAGGAAATGTCAATGACATGTCAGCTGACGTGTCAGCTGACACTCAAACGTCACTGAGATAAATTGCGACATATTGCATGAATCTTACAGAATCTGGTGACATGTCATGACGTGTCAATTTTTATGTCCATGTTGATGCCACCAGCTGACATGATGTGACATGTGACATGACAATTTCTACTAAGAGTGGCATTTTCTTCTATCATAGTCCCGTCAACACATCACGAGGAAGGTGGACTCTATGATAAGCTAGGATTGGTTTATGTTTATGTCTACCATTCTCATCCAATACTCCTTGATTTTGGGAATCTGGCAAATGCTTGACATATTCCTGGTTATCATCTGGGGCCTCAGGTCATACGACTAGATTGATCAGGTCTTTTCGACTCTCATCACTATCTTCTAGTTGTGCAAGCATGACTTCCGTCATTTGTTTCTATGGCTCTTATAAAAAGCTCCCAAGCATTTACATTTCCAACCCAAACAACAAATGAAAAGTAGCAATATTCTTCAATCACATACTCGTATGCACCTGAAAAATGGGCCATATCTTGGGAATCTGAAAGCCGCTGTAACATCTGTACAAGCACAAGCCATTAGGATATCCAAACACGGGTAGCTGATTCTTGTGTTATACAGCCACCGCATCATTCTTTGCTTCACATCACCATACTTAATGAGGAGTTCATCTCTAACATCAGAGAGTTCATTTATCACCAACTCATCGTGGCTGGTTTTTGTTGATCCATCAAAAACTAGTCCTTTCTTTTATTTCTTTATGTTCAGGTCTTGGGGAACATGTTGGTAGTATGGAGAGAAACAACATAGATAGTCAAACAATTGTAGGGATAACATGACTGTTCCTTTCCTTTTCCTCTTTATTAATTGTTTCTTCAATTAGTTTCACGTTTTCTCTCACTTTTGACTGCCTCTCTTCAGCATCCGGCTCACATTTTGGAATGGAGGGAGCTCATGATTGAAAGATTTTGGACATCCAAATTTCAGCATACATTCGGTTGTGGGAAAATCATATTCATCAATGTAAGGCTTGATTGTTTTAAGAAAGGTGTCAATATCTCTGTGTGCTCACGAATACTTGTTCCCTAAAAAGCAAACCACAACGCCTGATTCTCCTTTGTAGCAGAGAAAGCATGCTGATAACAAGTCAATATGTTCTCTCAGGATAGACTTTTGCTCATTGAAGTTTAAATGAGGCTTTCTCAGGGCTGTAGAGTCAATATTCCTCATTCAAGTCGTATCCAAGATCAACCTCCTGTAATCTTTTCCAATTGGCTGAGGTTTATCAAGCATTGTTTTGATAAAAGTCCCTTGACAACAGGGTGGATGAGCTGCAAAATAATGTCATCTAGTCTCAAACTCATGAATTCCAGTCTGAAATATATAAAACTCATGAATTTGACTCTGAAGTATGCCAAATTTCTTTGTTGAAAATTTATAGGAATACAATTGCTGATGCAATGGGTAGATATTGGAAGACTTGATGGAAGTTGTCTCGCCTTTCGTTGACGAGAAAAAGTGGCTTGTTTGCCTATTGACCAAGTCTTCTTGATACTGCAAGAGAATAGAGTCAACCAAACTGGGCTTGAGGGCATGTCTTGACAGAAACTCATCATCCTCTTTAGGCGAGTTGCATGGGCTCCACAATACATCCATTTAAGGCAAACAGTTATTTAAGCAGAGATGAGCTTTATCTTGGATTTTTTGCTATGTTTCAATCAAAGTTAGATGTGAACAATTTTGTTTTGAGATATGTGGTGATGCATTTTACAGTGTAGACACATCAGGGGCAATCTTGGCAATGATTGTAGGAATACACCAGAGTGGTTGGTACTTCTCTCCAATAAGAGGTCCAAAACTCACCTCCTTTAGATAGATATGGCTTCAAGTGAGTGGTCTTGTGCTCCAATATTCCATCAAATATTGTGTTTAGAATTGCACTTGAAGATTTTACCACACTTCCATTTACAAACTTACAGTCTCTGCCTCGCAAGCATTCATAACCTATCACATGATGATCCCAGCATAGGATTTTAGCACTCTCTACACACTTTAGCATGCTGAACATCTTTTTTGTGCTGCACCATTCACCTGGGACAAAGAAATTCTTAGACTTAGTGACATTCTTTTGGGCACTAGTGGCTATGATGCTTCCCGAACTTTGAAAACCCTTGTGTTTCGAAGGCACCCTTTCACTGCCACTGACTCTGTGTACCATTCTGCTGGAATTTTGCTTGGTTGCTTTTTTTCATCTACAGAGACTTGGAAGGCAAGCTTCGTCATCCCAATCTTTGTCGGATTTACTATCAAGTCTGGCATAATGTCAGGGACATCTTGAAATAGGTATCCAAATTCATCTTCAAATTTACTTCATTGATGAAAGAGGCAACTGATCGTAGGAGCCTGGTAATACTGCAGTCCTTGGTAATGGCCTTGACATTCTTGTTCAGGTAGTACGTCATGTTTTTGCTCTTTTGCGCAAACTTAGCAATGCCACAAAAAGGTTTTTGATATGCTTGTAGCAAATCACGCAGTAGAGCATTTGATTTTTGTTTGGCAACTTGCTTCTTCTCCCACTTAGCATGCTTACTCCCCTCCATAGGATGTATAACTTATATGTGCAGGTCAAGAGCACACGCACTTGATCTTTATTATTTGGGCATTCAAAGAGAGCATACAGGTTGTCAAAACCAATCAAATTTACAATAAGCCCTCTGACATCATCCATGCAAGAAATGGAGCCAGCTCTTGGGCTAGTTGCCAATACCTTGGTGCATTGGGATTCCAGAACATTCATATCTTCTTCGATATTGCTTTGAAATGCCTTTGCGCAAGAGATTCGCCTTAGCATCTAAGTTTTGTTGCCAAGCAAGGCCCAAAAGATTGAAACTAGTGCCATCAGAAGTGAAATTTGCCTGGTACTCCTTTCTCGATGTTACCTTCATGAATTGGCTGCAAAAAGTGGTCAAGATTATATCAAGGCAGAAATCTTGGTGAAATGAGCTAAAGCTTTTCTCTTTGTTGCTATCATTATCACGTCCATTTGGAGGTTCCATGTCTGATTCGATGTACGCTGTCATATGCGAGGCTTGGCTGGCATCCTTGTAACCATAGAGGTCATGAAGTTTCGGAGTAAGAACACCTAGCTCAAAATCACATTTAATATTGCCCAACTTCCAGGCAATCTCAGCTCATGGTCAGAGTGGGCCATTATTTAGGCCATTTTCAGAAGTGTGGAGTGGGGGATGCCCAATGTATTTCCTCAAGGGCCAGGCGGCATAACCTCCTCATCCTCATTTGTTCTGCCTGGAGTTGGAGCTTCCTGTAGTTTCTTCCGATTGAAGGTTTTGTTGGCAAGTGATAGTCTCTTGAAGAGATCAAAACAAGAGTCTGTGGTGAAGAGGCAGGTTGGTGATAGGGGAACAATGATACTGTTTGGGTTCATGTCTTCTTTCCTGAAATTAATTTTGCATTTTTTAAGATGGCTTTGTCTGGGAGCCCCTCCAGCACAGATATGCAATAGTGTGTACATTTTCTAAATAACATTGGACTAGTTTGAGCCATAACAAATGCTCGGACATTTTCTCCAACGGCTTCTTCAACGGCGACTCTGATGGATGCAATGAGGGAACGCATATGTACTCTGAAAGGCATTGGCATTGGGCACATAGAAGGGACCATAAAGAGGACAACATATCCTTAATGGTAGAGGTCAGGACCAAATAACATCGATTGTGGGATAGGTTGATAGCCATCAGCGTAGTTTCCAACAGTACCATTGAGGGCCAAAGTCATGAAGAGACCACAAGATTGAGTGATCACATTCACCAGCGATTATTGGATGGTAGCTTGTTAGAGATGTTCTCCACCAGGTAGTTGTCTTCTATTTCTTCATTAATGACATTATCTCTGTCAGACTGGATTGTAGACTGGGACAATTTTGTTGTTGGCCCCAACTGTGAGTCTCGGAGTACATGACTAAAAGCTTTGGTGATAAGGATTTTATTGAATTCTCTTCTCTCGAGTCATGGAACTTCAGATTTTTTGCTCAGCCCATCTGGGTCTTTTGTGATTCTGTGTACAGTGATATATTTGACACCCTAAACCATTTGAGTTGATGCAGATTTCCTATTTTCCTAACAATGGAAGCTATACTTGCTCATTGATCATTAATGACTTTTCGACCTCTGTAGTTTGCCTTACAACTCTCTAATCAGTTGCAATGTATCCAGCAATATATCGAGACCTCACTGCTCCAAGGAATCTTCCTATGATGTAAGAGGTTGATTTTTTACTATATCACACATAGGACATAATGTAACAGGACACAGTACAATCTCAAACATTTTGGCAAAGTGGTGAATCTGTCAAAGCAAACATGCTACAGGACACAGTACAATCTAAAACATGTTGGCAAAGTGGTGATTCTGTCAAAATAAACATGCTCTATGTAAAAAAAACAGTAAGCATGCCTCTCTCAAACTCTTCATTACCCTTATCACAGTAACAGTAACCGGCCAGAATAGACAAAAGGTGGGTACTTAAAAACAAGAATATCATTTCAATTTACATAAAAGCTTAGTCACTACAACAAAACAGAACAAAGCAACCTATTCAAAGCTGGCACGAGAGGTGCTGATGACGCTAATAGAGATAACTCACCCCTCCACGGAGGTAGGTGTTAACTGAAAAGCATGGTTAAACATCACGGCATGTATACTATGCAAGAAAAAAACAAAGTAAAAATCTTTTAAAACATTATCTTACATTGAAAAAGACAACTATCTTGGAAATTGACTTAAATCTTTGCTGGTATGAGTAGCTGGCTCACATCTCATGCTGGTTGGTCCTTCACTTAAAACACTTACTATTCTAGCTGTTCCATGACCACCAGCAGAGACACAATTTCAAAGAAGAATAGACGCCGACCAATCAGAACAGAACCAATGATGGACGTTTCTCTACTAATTCTCATGTGAAACTATGGCTTTCCCTAAAAGCAAATGTATTTCAATGCAACAACAAGCACACCGAAAGGAGAGAAAACAATGAGTGAAGAAGACCTTTTCCATTTGACTGTCACCTCACAGTCATGCCCCCCTGCTGACCCATTAACTGGGTTACTATGTTCCCAATCTGTTGGTCGGAGAATTTGAAATTATTTACACTGACGGATCATCTAATCAGATTGATTCTGTCATCACTTAGGACAACCTTTGGAATCGCAAATTGACCAAAACCCAGAAAAGTACAGTGTTACCAAAATTGAACTCTTGGCCATAGTTGAAGTACTAAAAGAGTTCAAAGGCATGCTGTGGGGATAAAATGTTAAAGTGTATTGATCACAAAAAGCAAAAGGAAAGATTCTAGGTTACACATCTGACAGGGTTTAACATTGGAGATTGTTACTTGAGGAGTTTGGCCTGGGGATAGTGTGGATTAAAGGTGTTCATAACACTGTGGTTAACATTACTTCCTGCTTGGATTGCGGCCCTATTAAGGACATAATTACCAAATTTTTCAATTTCTTCTCTCAAGAAATGGCAGCTGAGTCTCCAGACTACAAAGAGTCATTGACAATCATCGAATACTTTGTTTTTACAAATACTCATGGGGAGGTGAGCATTTATTCACTGACAATGTTGGAAATTAATTAGGCTCAAGCTGAGGATGCTGATCTCAAAAAGTTGATTTAAGCAGACAAGTAAGTATGAGAAACAACTAGTTGAAGGCACTGAGGTGTACTGTGTAATGACAACAAACTAGTCATTCCCAAAGTTCCTTGGAGAGTCACAGTGGAGTGGTACCACTGTTACATGCAGTATCCTGGATACCTGACCAGAATCAACTTTCAGAGGTTCGTTGTATTGAAAAGGTATGCGTTGTACAGTTCAAGCATACATCAAAAACTGTAAAAGTGCCAAGTCGTCAAAAGACAACAATATTAATAGAAAAATACCACCCAAACAGGTGATAACAAAGTAATGACAAACCCTTTGTATAGTTCTCATATGCCATTACACTGCCAAGGGTAAAGATAAGACAGAAATTGACTTCATGCATCTTATAATGATCAATCCAACCACCAGTTGGTTGGAGATTGTTGAGTTGCCGGTAATCAAGCGTCCAATCATGTCTACTGCCATGGATGTTTAAAAGCCACAAGAGCAAAGAGAACCTCACAAAGAACCATACTTTGACAAATCATCAGCAATGTTTGGGAAGTTGGTATATTCAACCTGGTTTTTCAGATAGCCACGACATAGAAACAACATCTACGGCAATGGGAATGAGTTCAAACTTCTCTTCCAGTCCTTATGTGACTAATTTGGGCTCAAGCGTAAGCCAATCAGTGTTCAGAATCCCCGAGCAAATGAAACATTGGAGCACATTCATCAAATCTTTGCTAATATGATGGACATTTCTGATTCTAAATTAGACATGACCATCACAGCAGATCCCAATGAAGTTGCGAACTACCTAAACTACGCGTTCAAAAAAGCGTTCATTTTTGGTGTGACACCTGTTCAAAAAAGGCGTTCATCAAATCATTTTTATTGCTACGTTATCTTGTACGACCACGAGCAAACCCGATTCAACCGCCCTTCTCACTTGCATAATGAAGCACCTATCGCCCGAATTCGAACCATTCCCTTTGCACCATACTTCCATGTGGTCAATCTGGTCAATTTGCGGTGGTCAATAACCTTGTTTTTTTTGGTTTTGGAGGCGCCTTCTCATTCATTAAATCTCCTAATTCGTCAATACCAAACTGAAGGGAAAGAGGTGTTCTTGCTAATGAATAGGGCACGAAAGTGTTAAGTCAGAAGTTGAGCTTAATTGAACTTCCTTTGTTAAAAATAAACACTTTTTGTGAACAGATTTGTTGTCGTTAATCCTTCTTAGCATGTGAATTTGACAACTTAGACCTAGATTTTGAGGGTTTGAAAATGAAGTAAAAGGGCAAACAAAGCAAAACAATAAGTCCTGCAAGCGACCCAGGAAACATCATTTCTTTGGCAACAGACAGGAAATGCCCATCAATACATGCTGCTATCCTTTCCAAATCGTCTGTTGACATGTTGGCAGCTGCATCCATGCCCAAAGCACCTGTAGACAATACAACATCACCAAATTCATCATGCACCTTGACTTCGAAAGATCTAGATGACCAATCAAAGTCAATAGAACCAAAATTTAATCCAGTGTAATATGACGGCGAAGAAGCATCTTTTACATTTCCTCCTTCAAAGCGATGCAAAGGAAACAAGTTCAAGATTGGTTCACAAAGTGGTCCATATATCTTTGGCCCTGAGCAAGAATGACTCAAGCCACTGGAAGTTACCTCAATTATTGCTCGATGGTTTCCAGTAGGTTCATTAGATGTTGTTGAAATCTCTGCATGGTGAACATCTCCACTCAAAATTACCAATCCTGGTACATTGTTCAGCAGTCTTAACAATTTGTCCCGCTCTTCTGGGAAGTGTCCCCATGATTCCACAACTGGATTTGTTGTAAGTACTTGTATAGAACTCACTATTATATGAACTGATGCAGAGCTATCTTCCAACTGTTCTTGTAGCCACGTCCATTGTTCTTTTCCGAGTACTGCATTTTCTTTCTTACTTGGACAAATTGCGAGAGGGAGATGTGAAGGCAGATTCAAACCAGCAGTGATCCACCTTGTAATACATGAGACAATTGCACCAAATGGCATGTAGGGGTTTGAACCAACGCTTGGTATGCAATGCTTTTCTCTATGCCATCTAGTATCCAAGAAGATTACTTTGACTCTATTGTTGTCAGTGCTTGTTTCTTCTTTGTCATCAGTTGTAACATCTGATCCAAATTCTACAGAAGAGTACACTCCAGCACGCTGCCTCCTGCTATCTGATGTTGAAACTCCAAGAAAGTCCAAATACTCATCCCTTCTCTCTTCTCTCTGCCTCAACTCTCGTCCCCGATCATTACCACCATAATCATGATCATCCCAAACACCGCCAATCAATCGTCCATCCTTGATAAATGTCGCATACCCCAGCGTTTCATTATTCAACATTTGAGAATATTCTTCATGCATCACATCAAGAGGCGTATCGCCTTTTATTTTCATCGGAGGGTATATTGCATCGCCTGTCCAGAGGAATGCTTCCGGTTTGATTGTTGTAATGACATCCCAAATTGTTGAGTTGCCGCTGTGCTTGGAGAGGCGTGCGTTGACGGCTCCTCGAGAGTGGCATGATCCGAAAGCGAGACGGGTGATTTGGGGGTGAGATTCGTCTGGACTTGATTTGGCCGCCATGGTATGGTTCTTGTGGCGGTGGGCGTGAGTACCGAGAGTGTGGTGTTGGCGGTTGGCGGTGAGGGGCCGGCCAGTGGACTGTGTTTATAGCATACTCGATTATGGGTAAATATGCGCAATAGCTTGAGTTCTTCTAGTTAATTTTGTGTACATTGCGCGAGACGACGATTTCTACAACCTATACCGACAAACCTAGCGATCGTCAGCAGAGAACAGATATGGAAAAGCATTTAGATACTGCACATTTCCTCATCTCTTCAGACCTTCAGAGCTCTTCAGAGACATCGAGGATGCACTCGGCGCTTCTAGCC
>JALLAY010000104.1:0-22373 GCA_036939635.1 Cyclotella baltica | reverse complement strand
AATAAGCGAAGTGCGTAAAAGGTATCTTGACATTTTGGTGTTTGCTCGCCAAATCATAAATGGTGCACATCCTCCAAAGCAGATTCAAGTGAGGGATAAGAATCGTCTGAACAAATAAGAGCATCGTTTTCGCATCTGTAGTCTAGTAGATTTTGAACAAGCTGAGACACTGCAGAGGGGCATCCATAGGTACGAAGAGGAGGGAAGCTAGTTGATCTATGATTGTTGCTCTTGGTGCTTGGTCCCTGCCCACCACGTTGAGAAGGCATGCTTTTGGACTTGAACGTGTTTTCATTTGTTCCTTCTTTTGAGGCCGGAACTGTTGGAAAGTCTTTTTCTACGTCTTCATTTGCGTCAAGTTCTTGATCCGTGTAGGCACCATCAGTCTTGCATTTATAAACATCCCCCGAAAAAATATAATGAAGTAGATTCCCAACGCACGCCACTTCGCTTCCGCCGCCATCACCATCATAAACCAAAACAACAACGGCTGCCGGCCAAACAACCCCGCCGCCACTACCGCTGCCACTACAACAACGACAACATAATCAGCAGCGGAGGCCACAGATAAGGCTAGCCGCCATCTCTCACGTCCCTCTCACCCCATGAGCCGTATGAATACGATGGCTCCGCTACTCCCATCATAATATGATGGACTGCTGCTATGGCTCCGCTCCACCCGTCGCCACTGCAGTATCAATGACATTGGCGACCAACGACGGAGCCGCCGCTGTTGCAGCACCCACCATCACTATTTTGAAATGGAAAGAAGCTCGCTGCGCTTGCATCCTGCCAATTGAATCCAACAAACACATCTTGTGCCATTTCCATCTCTAATACAACAACACCAAACCAACTCTGCCGAGGAACAGAACCTAGGGTTGGGGTTAACCGATGATGATGAATGGATGGCGTAAGAAAGAAAAGTGCGACAATTGATGTTGTGTGTAGACAATTCTAGTTATTGTGTGGACTGTGATCGTAAATCTCTATCTAGAGCCAATGTCATCACGCCACCGACGTCAACAGCAGTGGCTTCTTGTGTGGCTGACACCAACTCAACCCATGACCCATGAAACTTCGGACCGGCAATAATCCACGCACTCAATAACAACAACACTTCTGTCATGGTTGTTGTTGCTGTCGTCTCTTTTCCAACAATAGGACCAACAACAGTACAGCGCTTTCTTTTTTCTTAGGGGAAGTTTAAGATATGACAAATAACTCCATCAGCATTTATCATTTCTTGGATTGAAAGAGGAAGACGAGCCGATTTGCTTGGTGCAACAGACGATTCGACAGTACTTAGGATTATTCATTCCACAACTTATTTAGGCATGGGCTACAATGATAGAGAAAATCGAGACAATCACTTCCATGGTCTTGCCTCCACATCAATCATTGGAGGCCCAATTTCTAATAACACAATAATTGCTTGCGGTTTGTTTTGCTTTGTTGCTTGGGCTGTGTAAGTGCATTCCACTCGTAAATAAACAAAAATTGATATGGAGCAAAACATTATTCTTGAGTATGTTTGATAAAGTAATGTTCGCTTTGATTCCCTATCATAATACGAACACATTGCAACTTGTATTTCACTCGCATATATTTTGCAGTACTAGCTACAACCGTGAACTCTAAAAGTATGATAAGCGACACGTTAATTACCCATTGATTTTTTTATTTAACAATTCAACATTCAGCACTGAACCACTTTAGCATCACTGCTCATTCATCATACGAGGCAACATGTTCACCTCTGGCATACTCGAGAACCCATTTATTTGGTTATGTGCCAATGTCAATACGCAAGATCTTGCTTTCGGAAAGTGTTTCTTCTGTTGTTTATGTTGATGCAGAAGCAAAGTCCATTAATTATCAAGCAAATAATACCAAGAGATAATACATGGCCTGATTCAAAACAGTACACTCACCTTGACACTCAGATTCAACAAAATGGTAGCCACCGCTGCCTCATTAATAGAAACATCCTCCTTATTCAACAACTTGTTACAAACCCGAGGCACTCTCCCATTCATCCCACCCATAAACCTCAATTCCGGTATAGAAGCCACCGCAATCACCATTAAATTAAGACGAGGTTCCGCCCACTTGGAAATCACAGTGGCCACCTAATATCCGTTCTGAAAAAGCCTGTTCGGCTTTAATTTGTTCTTCTGACTCTGATGCAAAGGAGGGAATAAAGTCTTTGAGCAGACTCTTTTGCACAGCTTAAACTTTGGATCTTTGGTAAGATCGATAAACCCCTCGGCACCGATAACGTAAGCTTATCTTCTTGCGGGATCTAACGGCTTCAATCCTCCGCCTTTATTGCATAACGTCTAAGTCTGACAAATTGGGTGACAGCGTCAGACGTTAATTGTTCGTTCCACATCCAGAATAACGATATGCACATTTTAGAATAATGGTAGTTGTATGAATCCCCAGTCTGTGGAGCAGAGAAGCACTGTCTGTCGTGAAAATTGTAAAACAATTCAAGTGAGAAATGGGAATAAAACATATCAGCAGAGAACTTCACGAAAGCTCGATCGAGCGTGGCACAAAGCATCATTTGACCTCACCGTTATCTCAAATAAACAAACCGCCAGTTGTCAAAAAATCCACATCATGCGCTGCCGATGCCGTGTTGCTGCGACTCCAAGGAACACCACCACGACTCGACATTATCTCTGCCCCCAAACCCGGANTTGTGAGTTATTAATCTCCTTCTTTAGTTTTTACTGAACTTTACTACAAAGCGACACGCAAATTAATTTGGGCTGGAAGCCAAGTCTGATGATGGTGATCTGCTTGATTTTTATATATTGATATTATAGATTATACTCAACTCCTTAACATCATTTGACCCCACCTGTAATCTGCTGCCTCAATGCCAAAATACTCTGCTGCTTATCCGGAGGCAACTGAGCAATCTGTGCAGGAGACAAGGCCATAACCTGCTGTACCAAACCGGGATCCAATCCCGCAATCGCTGCGGGCGGAGGAGGCATTTGTGCCGGAGGAGGTTGCATCATTGGCGGTGGTGCCGGAAAGTTGGGTGCAGCGGCACGAGGATCACGAGCGGCGGCGCGGGGATCAGCGGGGCGGGCTCGGGGGTCTGAGGGAGGCAGAGTTGTTGTGACAGGTATCGCAGGTGGAGGTTGTTGTGGAGGCGGAGCGGCCATTCGAGCACGTGGGTCGGATGGTTTTGCCACGTTCATAGCAGGGTTGGGAAGAGGAATGCTCATCGAGGATGTGGCGACGGGTGTTTTTATCATGTCAAGCTGAGGTTGAAGATCAGACAATGAGATATCAAGAATTGAGCACATCATATGCAGACACAAAAACCGGTGCTAAATTTAAATCAAGATGTACAATTAAACAGCAAAGCAATGAAAAACATACCTCACTCATGCAATACAAAATAGCCTCAGGCAACTGAGGATGCTGTGTCAACAACTTCCTCGCCTCTTCAGGATTCGAATCAGCAATCTCCTTCAGTTTTGCAACCACATCATACATCTCCCCCTTACTCCAGCTCTTCAACGCAGCAGCTACAGCCTTACTCCCCCCACCTCCGACACCAGGAGGTGGAACACCTGCCGCCGCAGCTCCAGCCGCAGTCCCAATAGCATTCCCCGGCACCACCGTCCCACCCACCATCAACCCCCCACCATTATCCTCAACCTTCACCCCATCCTCCTTCCTACTCAAATCCATCCCAAGCTGCCCTGCCAAAGTCTCCAAATGACTGCTATTCGAAAAATTCACCCGGATTCTTCTTCCATTTATTTCATAATCGTTCATATTTCGAATAGCACTCAATGCCGCCTGAGGATCCTCAAATTCAATAAAGGCAAAACCGCGAGGTTTGCCCGTCTCGAGATCGGATACCATGCGGACTTTTATGATGCGACCTAGCTCCGAGAAGGCTGTGTAGAGCTGTTCTTCGGTGGTGGAGAAGGCTAAGTTGCCCACGAAGACGTCGTGTTTTTGGCCAGAGCCGCCGCTTTGGGCTGCGGCGGTGTTGTTGTGCGTGGTGGGTGGGGGGAAGGATGGAGGGGGGACAGATGTGTTACCAGACCACATTTTGAGATTGACAATTGGGGTATTTTACGATGAGAGAGCTTTTTGATTACTGAGGCTTGTTGCGTGCTGTTACCAAGCTGAGGGAAGAGTGGAGCTTGAGACACCTGTTACGATACGTGCAGTTCGGTCAATCGATGGGACATGGTGTTATGTTGCGTGCGGTGGGTGTGGGAGAAAAATTTCATAACAATGGTACCTTTATCTTCTAAAATGAAAAAATTAGATTTTTATTGCCACTTCATTAATGATGGACTAGGATACGGACGGTGTCAGTAACTCTTTTCCCAGATGAAAAGGTATTTACATGCACATGGCCCAGAGTTGAGGGTTATGTAATTGGAAGGCAAAATTCGCTAATTTGAGATCATCATAGTGAGACGTTACGGATAAAAAGTGGTTTTCTGCCCTCAATTATCGCACCAACAAAACCAAAGACCCTTATTTCATGATGGTGAACAGACATCAGACATCAGATCTTTGCGAAGCGCAGCGCCCCCTCCCTCGCTCAACACGAACACTGAACACATCCTTTCAATCTTCACAATATCCACAATAGACAATGCCATCTTCCATATCACCACCGGCCATTGCGGCAGTCAGCGCCGCTTCCGCCCTCCTTCTGTACAGCATCTACCGCCTCACCGAATCCTCAGGCGCCAAGGCAAAACGACAAGTAAGAAAGTCAACGAGCGGTAAAACCACCTTCCTCGTAGCAGGCGACATCGGAGGCACCAACTCAAGATTCGCCCTACACATCCCGGGTAAAAAAGACCCCCTACTCGTACACATCTACCCCAACGAAGAGGCTCTCAAGGAATCCAAGAGTTATCACCACGCAACATTGAAACCATTCTTTGAGAAATGCCTGCGGGAGGTGGAAGACTGGATGGGGTGCACCGAGGAAGATATGAAGAATCGTGTACAGATCGTAGCGTGTTTAGCTGTTGCGGGACCCGTCAAACCAGATAACACCGTCTTTATGACGAATATTGCCAAGATGGCTTGTTGGAATTGGTTGTCAAGTGTAAACTTGTGAATGACTTTGTGGGGCAGGGTTATGGATTGCTTGATTTGGATCTAGATAAGGAGGTTGTTGAGATAATTCCAGGTTCGAAGAAAAAGATTGATCCGCTTGGGCCAAAGGCTTGTGTGGGGGCTGGCACTGGATTGGGAGAATGTTTTCTTACTATTAATTCTTTGGCGCCGGAATCGGGATATGAATGTTATCCTTGTGAAGGTGAGAGAAGACACTATTTGTTCTATCTGATTTCTGCGTATTATCTTTTGTCAGAAACTCATTCTCTTGATTGGTAGGTGGGCATGTTGACTGGGTATCCAGAGGACCACTAGAAGCAGAGCTGCATGAATTCTTAAAGGCCAAATTTCATGCTAAAACTCGCGTGTCAACGGAACGTGTTGTTTCTGGAAGGGGATTGGCTAATGTCTGTAAGTATTTTATAGCATTCACTGCTTTTGTTTGCTTTGCTTCAACAGTATTGAGTAAGACTTATTCAAATTTGAACTGAATTTTAACTCTATTCTACTTATTCACGCCCTTGGGATTCAGATGAATTCCTTGCTCAAAAGTTCCCTGAAAAGGTTGATAAAGTTGTCCACGAAAAGTTTCTCAAAGCTGGTGATCAACAAGGCGGTGTGGTGGGAATGAATTCAAAGGTCAAAGGAAGCTTGGCCGAACAGGCAGTCGACATCATGCTTACATCCTATGGGGCAGAAGTAGGCAATGCAGCGTTGGAGTACATTCCCACTGGTGGATTGTACCTCTCGGGTGGTCTTACCCCTAAGTACATAACAAAAATCAATGGCATTGACACTCCTTTTATGAAAGCATACCTTGATAAAGGCCGCATGACTGAGTTGTGTCAGAGCATTCCTCTCTTTGCAGTAAAAGATGAAGATATCGGCTTGAGGGGTGCACGAGTATGTGCTGAGAGAGTGAGTGGTCTTTCATGTATTGAATTGAATTTACTGTTTATGTTACTCATTATGAACATTTTTATTGATTTGGTTTGCACTTGATTAGGAATTCAATGCTATGAAAGACTAAAGTCGCAGTTCTGCAATAAGGTCTGTTCGAACCATTTCTCTTCTTTTGGCGGATTGATTTGACTGTGATGATTATTTATGCTGACCTGTTTATGTAATAATGATCAGTGTCCTGATAACAATGCTAGATAACATAGAATCCTTAAGATTGTCCCATACGTGGAAAATGTATGTTGATTCAAATTCTTTGCACTGTTAGCACTACTAGATAAGTGACTTTTCACATTCTGGCACTACTTGCAAAGGAAAAATTGTAAGATTTTCTCTTTTTTAGGAAGTAAAATAAGTTCAAGTTAGACATCACTTGAAAAAGAACAAAAAGACAATTTGTCTCCCTTCTATGGCTCTAAAACGTGGATATGCCCACCGATCCATAAATTGCATGTTGATATACTGATACATCAGCATTCATCATTCTATCAAATCCAAAGCCACAGCAACCATTTCAAATTGTCTCCCTCTATCACCTATAACACCACTCTCATAACTCTCACGGACAAATCACGCATCATCCATCATCGTTGATGTACTGAAATAAATGGAAACTTTAAGAATTACAAATGTTAGTAATCGTCTTTGGTGATTAGCTTTCAGTACAATTCTTCAGTAATGAAATGAGAACAAAGTGTTATGTTCCAAAATACTTGGTACTGTATGTTGGTTCTGATTTTACCAATGACAGGTACTAGATCAACTATTTGTGCAATGCTTATTGCAAAGTTAGCAAACAGCCTGGTTCTGTGTGCCGTGCTGTATCTGTTTTGGGGGCTTCTAAAAGGATCAATAAGGATGATGAGTAAACATACAATTATTGTAGTATTAAAACGGAAATGAATGATTATACATGGTACTATTCATACTCCTGATCTTTGTTTGTACAATGAGGATGAATAACTTGCGTTTTGTAGTGGGTCCGAGTCGTCTTGATATCTCTGGATTAGATGGAGCTCACATTCAGCTCTGTAGCGGCAAACCCGAAAAGACATGTCTCTAATGACAAATCAAGTTGTACCTCAAGATATTCATTGTTTATTCCTTAAATTCTGATAGTTTGATTCATCTTGTTAAACCAAGCAACATCAATGGAACTGACACGGCCCGAGATATTAACTCCACCAGAAACCACTCCAAGACATCCAAGAACAAATCCATCTGGGACTCACTCCAAGGTATCCAAGAACAAATCCATCCTCAACATAATTTAAAATCTCTGTTTAACATAAATGTAATTGGTTTCTTTCATCTGACATTTTATTATTACAAACCTACTGAAGGATGTCAACATCTTTTCTATCTATTAGTTCTGAATGTAGTCAATCAACAATCAACCAATATGTCTGTATCCACCAACACAATAATAATGCCATAACCTACCTGAAACATACTAGATCTATGATGTCTGCTGGGTTTCTTAGTCTTCCTTCGGGTCCTAACATTTCATATGGATACATCACTGATTGCAACAATCAACTCCCAGAAGTAGAAACAGATCGTTGCCAACCAGCTAGGTAGTTGAATATATCTGAGTATGATGTAAAAATGATGTGGTTAAGAAGCTAATCATATGAATCACAGTGAAAAAGATAACAATATAAAATAGAAATTCTTGAAAGCATAGGATTGGATAATTATCATCATACAACGCCATCTTTAAATCTAATTGGCATCAATTTCTTTGAAATTTAGAAGGTGCAGATCATTTTGTTAGTGCCAGAAGTGGACTGCGGTGACAGTGGTCATCTATTATGTTTACTAGTTTCAGTGATTTTGCTGTTTTGTGATTTGAGCTAATGATATGCAGAGCAGTGGTAGCAGGCGGCAGACCATGATGTAAGTGTCTATGGCCATGTATTGGCCTTGTAGGACAAGGTCATGGTAGGCCCCCACTACTACCAACACCTTGTCGCTAATTACTAAGGGCCAATCATGGACAATGGCCCGAAAACCCGTTGGAGTGTGATGCAAAACTAAGTATTTGATTGATTGCACCCACATCTATCTTACAACCTTCACCCCTTTTAACAAAAGAAAGGTATTTTAGTTGATTTTGGCAAGAAAATTTCAGCACAATTGGTGGTTTCTTAGTTTCTTTCTCCAGGTTATAAACGGGAGGTTGGGGGTTGCTCATAGACACGCACATGTATATTATTTGTTTCGCAATACTAAACAGCACATAAGATGGGCTCTAGAATAAAAGTCCATTACTATAGTATAACCGCCAGTACTCAAGCTAATGTTCATCATTTCCAAAGAACCAGCATCAAAAATGCAATTTATATCAGATCCCCCCCTTCCTTTCGCGCCATTGAAATTAACTGATAGGATATTGTTCAAGATATGAAGAATCACAGCTTTGTTGTTTATCCCAAAAGAAATTATCAAACTGCAGCGACCTCACGACCCATTCACCCTAAAATAACACACTCCCCTCAAACAGTGACACAAAGACCACAAAAACAACCCTAAAGATCTTCATCGTCGTCCTCCGGAAGAGGCATAGCAGCAGCCGCAGCAAGCTCTGCCTCATACTTCTGCTTCGTAGCCTCATCAAACTGAAACTCAGGAGGTTGAAGAGCCGGCGCCTCCACAAAGTGAAGCTGATTGTCTCCCGATAGCTTCCTCGCCAACCAAAGGAAGGGCTTCTCAAAGTTGTAGTTTGATTTCGCCGAAATATCATAGTACTGCAAATTCTTCTTACGGTGGAAAGTGATCTGCTTGGCCTTAACCTTACGATCCTTGATTTCCACCTTGTTCCCCGTCAAAACAATGGGGATATTTTCACAAACACGGGTCAGATCGCGATGCCAGTTGGGCGACTCCAAGGAACACCACCACGACTCGACATTATCTCTGCCCCCAAACCCGGAATCAAAAAGTGCATCAAGTGCGGCGATTCGGCGTCGCAGCCAGTACGACAAACTTCAGTTTGTGGGAGGACGTTGTCTTACCTGTTGACGACGGGATGGATTGAAGAAACGTGCTAAACATGGTTCCGAGTGAGATCGAGTGGTTAAGAGTGGTTAAGAGTGAGTTAGAGTGGATTAGAGTGGATTAGAGTGATTAAGAGTGTTTTAGAGTAATTTCTACTTAAGTAGTGAGGTAGATAAGGGTATCATTTTCGGTTAATTAGCTTCATCCGAAGAAAATTAGTTATGCCGAAAAAATCCGAATTTGGGAAAGACGTGAAAAATCTTCTCAAAAATGTATCGCCGATCTCAAAAAGATACCGATATTTGATTAGTTCTTTCTTAAAAATCGGGACTAATCGTGAAGGATAATTTTTGGGCCGTTGAAAATAGTGGGCAGTTAAAAATTTAAAAGTTACAAAAGAACGTAATCCGCCCACTTTTATCGAAATAGCCCACTAAATTTGAGGACCCTATCCCAATTCTCGTTTCCTGCTGTCTGAGCACGGTGGCGGGAAATCGAATTCATCGGCTGCGCATCCTGCATGCCTCATGCCTCCACCTCTCCAACACTTCCACACTGGAATACCGACAACCAGACCACTGAACAACCTCCACTCGAAGTCAAGCGTATCTCCAAGAAAATGGCGGGCTCTCTGTGGCAATGAATACCATGAGGAAACGGAGCTATCATTTCCTTGCAATATTGCTCATCATGCGTGATGGCTGCACATTTCAGTTGAAATCTCATCAATGCCTAGGATCTCGTCTAAACAAAGGCTCCAAATTCACTTTGTTAAAATTGCAACAAAATCAAGTTATCAATGCACAAGATGTAAGCATACCGATAATATACGAGGATGAAAATCTCCTCGCCATATGCAAACCGCCAGGCATCCCACATCACGATGATCCCCAATCTTCACAAATGGGCATCCTATCACTTTTAAGACAACAACAATCTGAACAAACATTTCCCTATTCTGGCCGTCTTTACGGAATCCATAGATTAGACCGAGTAACATCAGGAATACTCCTGTTCGCCAAAGATTCAACCACTGCGAATGAAATGATAACAAAGTTTCGTAATAGAGAAGTTAAAAAGTATTATTTTGCAATTAGTGGAAAGAAACCAAAGAAGAAGAAGCAGGGTTGGGTGAAAGGGATGATGGTTAAGGGAAGGAGAGGGAGTTATAAACTTTTGAATGAAAAGGAGAAAAGAGCACCATTGAATAATGGCAAAGTTGATGGACAACATGACGACAAAACCAACAATCAGCAAGGTGATTATGCCAAAACAAGATTTTACACTGCAGGGCTCGGAAACCTGGACCTGGCATTCACACCCAGTAACAATGAAGAGCAATCTGACAACTTTGCTACGCCTAAAACTGCCATTCTATTTGAACCACATACAGGCAAAACCCATCAATTGAGAGTGGCCTCAAAAGCGGTTGGGTTGCCTATACTTGGCGATGAGAGGTATGGTGGTGGTCATTTGGTGGCAGGGCCATCATCTGAAGAAGAGACAGAGAGTGATTTTTGGTCATTAGATCGTACATACTTGCATGCTTCGGCAATTCATTTTCAGATGAATGATTACAATGTAACAATATGTTCGAGTCCGCCATTTGACCATTTGTTTGATTCGTCTGACGGGAAGAAAGCTTTAAACCGTGTTTTTGTAGCCATGATGGAAAAACATTGTGATTGCTTGCCGATATTAGAGGTCATTCGTGAAGCATCTGAACTTGAAACATCAAGATGAAGAAATTAAGCAGTCCTTAATAATATTGTTGTTAATCACCTGAAAAACTTTCCAACCTTCAACATATAACTTCCCCATCAATAACAATACTCATATTTGTCTCATTTACGCCTGAGGAGGCAATCCCCCAGCTGCACCGGCACCCATCCCCCCCAAAATCCCCTTCATATCCTCCTCCAACGACTTATACTTCTCCGCCACCCTCTCCATAGCCCTCTTCTCCCCATCTCTAATAGCCTCCACCAAAGCAGCACTCAAATCCTCACTCGAAACGCTATTCAAATACTCCTCATTAATATCCACGGCCTTGGCCTCATACCCCGGAGTAGGATTCATTGGCAATTGCGGCGGGACGTATTGCACAGTTATTTTGATATTACCATCGGCTGCCTCACCAACGATGTTTTCGGCGGCCAGTTCTTTGTCTAGTTCGTTCTTTTTGGAGGCGATTTCTTGGGCTTTTTTGAACATTGCCAATTGGTCCATCATGCCCGGTTGTCCTCCTTGTTGGGGGTCTTTGGGTTTTGAGCCAAAGAGGTTTAGTTGTGTGGGTGATATTTGGAGGGGTTGGTGGGTTGGGGTCGTGAAGGCTGTGGCCGATGTGGCTGAGAGGAGGAGCGTGGCGATGGTGGCGAGTTTCGTCATGGTTGTTGGATTTTGTAGAGTGAAGTTGAGTTACTAAGTGTGAAGGTGAAAACTGGTGAAATGTCACGGAGACGGACGGTTCACGTGGAACCTCAACATCCCGCTTGAAGTATCTTCAAAGATACCTCTCTACCATTTAAGATACCTTAATTGATGGATCAGATACTATTTCATGAGACACAAAGCCATCATTCGGCTATGTTTTCACACGTGACACACGATAAAAAACATCACCCGCCACCGCCGTCCCGTCACACATCACACACATCACCCTTCCAACCAGCAGAGCATTCCTATTGCTAGCTTACATTTGTGGACCCCATCCATATGAAATGATGTCTTTATTGTACAGCATTCTGCTTTTGCAGTGTGCCGTCGATCCAACTCATGGTTTTCTTACAAATCCACGAAGTGCAACGGCTGCAATCGCGGTCCATCAACAGCAAATTGGCCGTGTCAATAGATTTAATTCAAATGGGAATGTAATAAATGACTATCATGCTCTTCAGTTGAAACAAAGTTCTAAAAGAACCGCTTTATTCTCGTCCAACGGGGACAACAGCAATCAAGGCCCAGGAATCATCACAGCAATATTTGCATCCGGCGTTCTCCTCTTCTTCGCCGTAACAGCCATCGTTCCACTCCTCGAAGTAACTTCCACCTCGCCAACTGCAAATAGCAATTTTGGTAGCTCGGTAGTTACACGTCAAGATAACCCTACCATCAAAAACTACGAAAGCAAATTCGATGCTCTCTCCAAATCCAAGATTCAAGACAAGTTACGAAATTTGCCAGTGTTTTATCTAGTGAATGATGGGAAGGTGAATGAGAAGTTTTTCTTATCCTTCAATGATGCAAATTCTGCATCCAAAGATATTGGAGCAAATGTTAAAGTAACCACATTGGATCAGATATTGTATCCCTTGATATTAAAACGGGACAAGATCAAATCATCAGACTCGACGCCGACGGAAATAAANGTGACGTCAAACATGATGATGGCACATTGGCCCTGAATGTAGTAGCCATCGCGGAGACCTCCGAATTTCTCTTGCCCGGCAGTGTCCCAAACGTTGAATTTGATGGGGCCGCGGTTTGTGTGGAAGACGAGGGGGTGGACTTCGACCCCAAGGGTGGCTACATACTTCTTTTCGAATTCTCCCGTCAAGTGACGTTTGACGAAGGTTGTTTTGCCGACTCCACCGTCTCCGACGAGGATGAGCTTAAATTCGGGCATTTCTTGTTGAGCCTGAGTGTGAACATTTTTATCCAGTGATGTGAGAATTTTATAGGCGGCAATGAGGGCGGTTATCGAGAGATCAACAATGAAATCATGCACACAAGACATGACAATGTAAAACAAAAAAGGACCTAACCAAAATAACCAAAATAAATAAGAATGAAGGCATTCCCGCCCCGTCCATCCACCCCTGTTAACCAACCGCTTCGCGTAACACTGAGATCGGGAACTGGAAAACTGGCAAAACCAGTCATCGTCGGCAGATAGAAATATCAAAGTTAGAGGAAAATAAAACGCACCATATTGATCTGTTGTGGTTAGAGGATGATTTGTTGCGATTGAGCGCTGCTGTTAGTATGATTCAATGGTTATGACCAATAACCGCCGCGCCGATGGACTCGATAGACGAACAAAGGGAAATGCAATGGCCCACGAATGGCGCATGGATTTCATGCAATTTTTCGGTTGGCGCTTTGCTTTGCGCGAATGCACACACAAGACTCAAAAGATGTCTGTCCGGCGAGGACAGACGCAACACATTTATTTGAAGTTGAGTTAGTAACTTCATCTTCAAGTTACTGAGTTGTACCAGCATCTTTTCAGTCTGCGTCCATGGTACAACACCATCGCATGAGGAACACATGTTTGATTATTTGCCTGCTCTTGAGCTGCACATGAAGGTGAGATGCAAGATAAAAGGGTATGAGTGCCTTTAACATTGTGATATCACCCAAAATGAAAAATGAAAATGACTGGGATGTTGGGTTTGATTTCATCTTACATCAGCAACCATCTAGATCTCCTACTATGGTACACAAAATAGTTCAGACCATTAATAACATAAACGGGAGACTTGTATCTTTTACCGATGCACATGTATTCTTCCTCGAGCGTCATTTGATTCTGTCACTCAAAAGAGCAAACCTAAATTAGATGTGATTTTTTTGTCAAATTACTATGAATCAAAATATAAGTTTAACTGTATTGTTTAAAGTTACAAAAAATGCACGTACAAAGCTAGCATTCAGTTTTTTTATTCTATTTTGTCCAGTAAGCAGCCAATTTGGCAAATCAAACTCGGTTATTAAAGTAGTGATTGCTCCACGATGGCGGCCGACGACAATCATCTCCCACTACAGTCCTCTTCATGATGTCACTGCCAACCATAATGTCAAGTTCCCTGGTCAGTGGTGATGTATTCTGATGGTGGTATCCATATTTCATAATTATTTTATTTTCAGAAAATAAGAAAACTCCCTGGTTGGTGGTGCGATGTATTCCGATGGTGGTATCCATACTTCACAACTTATTTTTTATTGTCTTGTCTTTTTTGTTTTCTACACGTAAAAATTGTAAGTGAAGAAACCATGTGTTTGCAATGAATCAATTACCAATTGAGTTATTTGTAGTTTGTAGATGCAAATACCATCTAGGCTGACTTGGCAACATTGTCTGCTGCATTATCACTTTCTGCTGCAGTTGATGAACTCATTTCTGCAGCAGTGGTGGCAGTCTCACTTTTGTTGGTTGGAGGGATTGGCAAATAAATCAATAATCTGTCTCATTTCCTCCTTGGCTATGTTCATGGCTGCCATCTCAAGATTTCTCTTCTCCAGATCAATCTTGTGCTGAAGAGAGATATCCTCCATCTTCAACTTGGTGTGGCCGTCCAAGTCTTTCAATTCTTGCTTGTCCTCAGATGTCCACAGCTCAGTTTTGGCAAAGAGTACCCGTGGTTGTCAAAGTCAACATAGAACTGATCCCGCTTTTCCTTGGTCACCAGATTGGTTTCGGTAACTTCCAGACATTGCCACTTGAGAAGATTCTTGTACTCCTCAGCTTTTGGTTTGACTCGATGATTGTTAAATAGTTCAATGGCGAGATACACACTTCGAAGGTCAAAAGCTACCAAGAGCTGCTTCTTGATATTAAACAGCTCTTTCTTCTTTTCTTGGTTTTACTTTCAAAGCATTTGAAATTCGGCTCCAGCAGTGGAGGTATTGGTGAGGAGATCAAGTCACTCTTTCGAATAAGATTGGCCCCTTCTTCTTCATTGGCCTCAGAGTCACTTACATGTGGTGACCCATCCATCCTTTCTCGTTGACCGCATTCACAGCTTGAGTATTGAGACATTGGATGAGCTTATCCTTTGAATCTCCAAGCTTGCGACAAATCATTGGGCCTCTCTTGTGCATGGAGTTGCCCACCTTTTCACCAAGACCCCAAGCATTGTCTGTTGCTGAAGCCCTTATGGGATGAGACATTTCTTGGAGCCTCAATCTTTGGTACGGGATCCACTCTACCAAAAACAAAAAGAACAACATAGCAGCATGGAAATGATGCTGACTGACCATTCTTATGCCTTACTTGAACATCCCATCAATATTGATGCAAAAGGTATTTTTGGAAGGATCATAGCAAAAGTCCTCCTCTTGGTTGGTCTAGAAGGCGAGACATTGCCATTGATACTTCACATCAACATATACACAAACATCACTCACCTGGGTAGATATAAATGCCATATATACTCTCAACTTGGCCAAAAGCCACACCAAATGTTAACCTACTCCACTGTCGGCCTTGACAAGGACTCTAAACTTGGGTTCTTGCTTGCAAATAGATTTTCTTATCTGCCATGTCACCCCTCTTGCTCATACCAAACGTACAGCCAATTTTACTTTTCACCAGCATTCCAAATTTCACGAGAGTCTTGTGAACAAACTTTAACACAAGTTGGTTAGTGTGCATAGTTTCATCTGACTTTGCTTCCATATGGAATTGGAACTGAGACAGCAAAGGTTCACCAATGTTATTTGACCTGGAGATGAATGTTGTTAAAAAGTTGCTCTTTGCTTTTGCAATGCCAGAACTTGGCAATGTTGGATAAACAAGGACTGAAGCAGAACGGCCTCCTACTGGTCATCACTTCCATCAACAGACAAACTGCTTTCGTCAAGATTGACAGATTGATGCAATTGGTTCTCAAAGATTTTGACCTGGGTTGTGTCTTTCTCAACGTAAGCAAAACCAAGGTGTATCAGATTGACCTCCCAAGTAACAAACCACTGATTCAAGTTGTGGTAGGTGTTCCACAAATATGACAATGAGGTCAATGGCAGTGTTGTAGAGAGCCCCCTCAAGTATGTGCTTACCAGATCTCTCTTTGAAAAACACATGAGCAATCTAGGCACCGATGGTATTTCTCTTATTGTCTGCCTTGTATTTTTTCAGTTGGTTGATCTGAACCACATTGACACAAAGATGACACAGATCTTAGTATCTATATAGTCATCATGCCCCATCTTGTAATTCACACCCTTTTTCTTTGGGGACATTTCAACACAAGTTTCCTTAATGTAGGTTTAGATGGTGACAAGAGATGTAGCAAAGCCATAGATCTTGGTAACGAGCTCGCTGACCTGCTAAATGATCATAAATTCTTTCTCTCCTTCATCCCTCCTTCTCTTCTTCTTTTTCTTCTTCTTCTTCCTCTTCCTCTTCCTCTTCTTCTTCTTGGTTGCACAAACACGAGCAGCAATCTCCCTTGTATTCTCTTATCTCTTATTCTTCTGCCCTTGCTTTCTTTTTGATTTTGATCCTCTCCTGTTAGGCAACAGCAGCAGTCAATTGGGTCTTCTTTGGCTTTGTGTGAGGAGGTGATGTCATCAGTAAAAAACCGGGGTGGTGTTATCTTGAGGCAGATTATCACCTTTCCCCTCAACACGGTCATTGTAGAGGAACTTGTTTCAGTTGTAAAATCAGTGGTGAGTGTTCAAGGATGTAGTGCATGCTGTTTGCTGAGATGACAGCAGCTGCAGGTCCTGCATTTGAAAATAGATTCTCACCTGCATGGTCCGGTTCTTGTTCCCTTCTGCAGTAAATTCACAGTCCATCTATCATGATATGGTAGGCTATGTTTGGGGTTGGTCATCATGTTGTGAACAGCCTTGATGACCCTAGGTCAGCCTCCAGCACCTTTAATATGACGGGGGGGGTGATGGCGGTAGTGGCAGAGAGCTGAGGGAATTGGTTTTGGAATTATGGGCGATGTAACAAAATGTGACGATCTCATTAATTGAAAAG
This sequence comes from Cyclotella baltica, assembly GCA_036939635.1. Classification (NCBI taxonomy): domain Eukaryota; phylum Bacillariophyta; class Thalassiosirophyceae; order Thalassiosirales; family Thalassiosiraceae; genus Cyclotella; species Cyclotella baltica. The sequence goes on along the minus strand of JALLAY010000104.1, from coordinate 5,578 downwards.
TGAAATTGATCCCAACACCAAAAATGATGCAGGTGGGAGTAACATTTGAGATCGAACCCCACCAGAGACAGACTCCTAGGGGACTGGGTCATAAGTCCCACTAACAATGTTTCAGTAAAAGTCCGGTAATTGCCTTTCTAAATAATGCAGTTAAATTTGTACTAAACAACTCAGAATTGGTATAATACTTCCAGTAGAAGTGAAAAATTGCTGACCGAAATAGCTTCATTTTATAATTTCTGCTGTAATTTTGAATCACTCTAATTCTTATTCAATGGCTTGAATTGTGACATTGATGAGGCAGATTGATTATGGGATGTATTCATTGTTATTCAAACTATCCTGACCATTACATGATGACATCAATGACGATGATAACAATGGTGACAACGACAAATGCAATGATGGATTTGTTCTTCTTTGTTCATGATAAAAATAAATAATAAGATCTTTTGTTATTCTGCAACTTCTGTGCATTTACTATAATCTTTATTCTACAAACACCCAACAACTTCAGTTCCTGACTTGATTTTTACTTTGGGCTTCAATAAACTTTTGCTCTAACGGGAATCAAGTTTAATTCAGTTACCATCTTTTTGAGTCCAACACTTCAGCTTTCCATTGGTACTCAGATGAGAACTCCCATTTGTGGCTGAGTTATGATTGAGAAGCCATCAACCCCCTGAAGTCCAAAACTGAAGTTTTAAACCACTTCTGCTACACCACTACCACTACCTGAAGTACAATCACACAGCCAACACATCAACGAAGTGTTCCATACTATCTGAGGGTCTATGTCTGAACAGAGAAAAATCAAGTTTGGTGTCAGTATTATTTAAAAAACTAGTTTGTATATCATCAATTGCCATTATTTGGTCACCTTTAACATAACATAACTTTTGAAACAACCCATTTACTACTGAGTCATACATCGGAGATATACAGTACGTATAATCTCTTTAATGGCTCATCAGTAATCATTGGCAAATGTCAATGCTACCGTGGTTCACACATTAATCCGCTCTCAATATCGCTCGGAGCAGCTTATTAATTTGTTAATGTGTGATTAGTCCTCGCCGAGAGCGGCTGTTAATTCGTTACCAATTACCCATAAACGGGTTCTTATTAGTCATTTTAACGGGTTAAACACGATCGTGCAAAGGTTATTTTGTGATCGCAGTACACTCAGAGCGGCGTTAATTTGTTACGAAAAACTTGATTGGCCTCAGAGCGGCTTAATTTGTGAGTGGATTAATGTGTGAACCACGGTAGGATGTTTTGATGCAGGTCACATGTCATTTATAAATGTGTTAGCACAACATTTTATATTTGACTTTTTACTGTGTTTAATCTACTGTAACCATCAGTCAGTAGTAATAGCAAATGTAGTTCCTTATTAAAATTTCAATTCAATTGTTCTTCCCAATTTTGTCATCAATAAAGCTTATACTTACTCTTTCTCAAACACCAAAACAACTGTATTGACCCATTTTAATGATCATTCTCTAAACCACATTTCACTATCCATCCAATCTACCTCCATTTTACCTCAGTTATCAACCATCTGATGAATCATTCATTTTGTGCATTTCGAAACAGTCGCAAAGAATTTTTATCTCGGTCATAAACTACATTGCAATTAAATATATACTGAGTGTGTATCGTATTCAGTGATGCCAATTAATTAAAGTAAATAACTCACAGTTCACTGACAATGGTTTTATTTCAATTTGAAACATACAATCAACAAGCACACAAATCAAGTACAATCTAAACTTTAAATACAGCAATTACTCTGTCATCCAATCCTGCAAGCATTTACTTATTGTCCCTCTTTACATGTCCACTCTTTGTCTATCCTCTTTTTCTAAGGAAGACAATGCTGTAGAGTCCAAACTCTTTTGTTTCCTCTCTCTTCTGATAGTGAGGGATTCCATTAGCATGAGCTCTGACTCTAATACACTCCCTATAGCATTGAATTCTTCTAACCTTCTATCAGTCAGAGATAATCCAATGAACTTTCTGTATGGTAGCGATTCACTTTTCCCTTCTTAGAGATACTCTCAATGAACTTTTGCCTCCCATTTTATGAAGTAGACATAGTTTACCTTGACTTGTAAATGTCCCATTTATTCATCTTACTAATTTCACAAGCCTCATTCTCAGTCATGTCTCAGAAGGTCCAAAACAAAGTTTTTGTCCCTTCTGGTAATGTCATATATGTTCTCACACCTCATTCATATTGTTCTTTCCATATTTGCTTGAATCAAATATCTTGTAGAATGGCATGCCTCAATTATTTTCCTGCCAAACAAGATTGCCTGCCTGTAGACAATCTTGGGTTAGGGTAGAGAAACACAACGAAATCAAAAAGCACAGCGCAAGGCATGTCAACATTTTCTTCTTACATGAAGAGTATCTTCAATGCAACTGAGGTGGATAAAAAAGAAATATCGTCTCTGTCCTATCCCTTGCATTCACATTCTCACCAGCTAGCGATTTAATTATTCAAATTACTTTTCAGTCATACTCTAATAGAACCCAAGACCTATTGTGGCTGGTCTGGGCCCTCTGCACTATGGAAGTTAATGCATGAGGTTCTACATGATTCACAGGTGGTCCTGTTAGAAGATGCTCTTCACCTTCATGTACTGCCCACCCCTACTCTCCTTAGTGAATCTTGAATTATAAAGTAAATGAAACCAGATCAATGTTAGTAGAAGGCAACAATGTAAAAGAATCAAATATGTTACATGTTTCATTCTCTACCCAATTTCTGGTAAACTTCTGAAATTTTGTGTTTAGGTTTTTCCACTTAATAAGGATCAAAGACAAAACTCTATCTTCATAATAATCATACAAGGTGGGGATTTGAATTTGATACAACAACTAGCATCTCCTGCAACTGAATCTATTGGAGGATGAAGATTGTGCTTACACTCCAGTCCATCACTCTTCTACTTTACAAAGGGATAAACATTTTCAGACCCGATAAACTCATACCTTATAGATATCATCCATCATTTGTAGAGGGAGTATAAGTACTGATCAATCCTTCAACAAACTTCTGTTGGAATTTGATTGTATGCTTCACAATCGTACATTCACAACAGTGGATAATACCATCAAGAAAGGGACACACCTCATCCAACTTCCTGTATGTTACAAGTACATGCCTATTGAGTCATATTTTCTCAAAAGACCCTCTACACCACCTAAGACCTCACCTACCTAACAACAAAACTGAAGGAGAGAGGATGAGCTTGAAAAGGATAATGAAAATAAAAAACAAACTGGGCGAAGGAGTTACCAATGCCTGACTCGAATCAAACAGTTTTTGTGGAATCTTTCAAATAGAACTTACAGATACAGCAGCAGCTGGTAGAATAATAGGATGGTGAGAATTGAAGCATCACAGATAATTACTCTTCTGTGTCATTGTTTTTATCCCCAGTGAGATGTGATTAAATGGGCAGTCACCAGTGCAGAAGTTTGCTTTTCGTGGAGGTAGACTTCAGCCAAGGGAAAGTTGTGTCGTGGAACTCTTAAGAAGTCTTTGTTATTTTAGCTGGAGGTCCTTCAAAGCAACCTATCCTGAGTTAGGTAACCATATTATATGGAAGAATGGTTTTGTCAATTTCAAATTTTCATTAACTTCTTCCCACAGGAGCTTGCTTTCCTTGCCTTGCCATCTTATGTTCACTTTCTAGTCACTTTAAAATGCAAGTTGATATTTTAGTCTCATGCATTTTCATAATAATAATCATCAGTCCACCCATGGGGGATAGTAACATTCCCATTCACGTCACTGTAATTGTTCCATCTTTCGTGCAATATTTTATCACTCTTAAAACAATGTACAGATGCATCGCATTCCAGTTCACCCTATCTCGGCCTTCAAAAATGAGGAGTCTCTACCAAGGTCTTACCTTGCCATTATTCTCTACTCGATCATGAGATTTTTCATGTTAGCTATCTGTTCTTAAATCCCTGATCTTCGATGCAGATATTCTAAATCACAAGGGTCAACACTTGCGGTCGGACCACTGAACTATTCACTGCTGTTTGAAACATGTGTATCCACACTCTGCCTGTTTGGTGGCAAAATGAGGTCATTAGGGCTTTCCCATTAGTAGCAGCCAATGTGGCAATCTCATATGTTGGAGCACCAATTGCTGACTTCAGATGTGTGTTTTAACTTCATTACTGGGTTACAGAAATATTGCTTTTGTGAGGCTGATGCAAAATGATTTAAAAATCGTCATAAAATCATCTCCTATCAATATGATCCGTGACAAACTGACTCCCTCTATCAAATTGTTGAATGTTTATCAATTACTCAGTTGAACAGATGCTAAAAATATCTTGCCATTCATGTTCCTTCATTTTGTATCATAAAAATCAAAATTCAATTTTCCAGTTAGGTAGTTCATAAGTTGCTGCTCAGTTTGATGTCTTGTTTTCTTTCAATTGTCCAACATTTGCACTCTTTTCCCACCCCAAAAAACTGTTTTTTATTCCTACACTATTTTGACACCACCTCTATTTGAGAACATCTATTCATGGCTGGATTGGCAAATAAGCTGTTCAATTATGTCAGTTCAACTTTGTCTGTTTAACTATGTCTGTTCATCTTCTTTCATCCCTTACTTTCAATACTCTTCAGAAGATTCTTTGATTTACTTTCCATTCATTTCAGCACCTTATTCACATGTCTATACACTGTTTGTCACAATATTTTCATTCATTTCCATATTATCAAAACGAGGTGAAACTTTAAGTCAATGCCCAGGTTCAGGAGAAGAAAAACAGAAACTAACCCTTACATCAAGTTTTGACTCTGACATTTGAAGGAAATGTGATAACCAAAGAAAGATTGATGTCACACAGACCCTACCAGACAATGTGCATATGCGTAATAAAGCTTTTTACCACAACAGTGACATTGTTCCAACACAAACCCAAGTGCCCATATCACATGGTGCCATCTCCCCACCCATTGTGCACAGCAATTTTCAATTACCCCCTTCACATTTCTTAGATTGAGGGAAGAAAAAGAAGATCAAGTCCAAAATGACAAGGTGCAACATGGAGAAGATGACCCTCTCATATTCCGTCCAGGTTACTCAGAAGATATGTACGTTAATGAACAAGGAAATGGTGGTGTTGATCAAGCTATCTACGTGATCAATTTTGGGAGTATGGTCACCTTCTGGATCCAAATTTAAATGCAAATAAACTCTCATTACATCATTATTTGTTCTAGATGATTTTGTTGATCCTAATGGTTCAGATTTGTCAAATGCTGATGATGAGTCATTGGATATCACAATGATACTTTAGAGGTTGTCAATGAGCAACAACCTTCAAGTGCAACAATGAAAACATTGTGGAAGATGAATGAAGCACAGGAACAGGAACACCCAAATTTGAGAAATGCTCTTTATCTCAATGATGAATACCCAAGTTTGTGACTAGGCAACTGAGAAGATCTACTGTCAAACAATGAAAAAGTCATTCATTCATTCATTCAAAAATAAAACCTTAGTAGGTGCGTGTTACACTATATTAATAACAT
>JALLAY010000103.1:0-21406 GCA_036939635.1 Cyclotella baltica | reverse complement strand
TTACTGCTTACTGGGTCACAACTTTAAATAATTAGTCAGTTTTGTCAAAAGACTGATACTTGTCAGAGTAGTTATTAGTTGCACATATTCTTATGTGGATGTAGATAGCTAAATATTTAAGTTAGTTAGTTTGAGCTCTAACAAACTGACTAAACTGACGAGCTAACCTCAGTCAATGTAAGTGATTGCTTCCAAATGTGAGTGAGTCATAAACTTTCTGTGAAAGGATAAGAGAAGCGACTCCAACTTCACCGTGTGTGTGTCCTTCTGTTACATCTGAATTGATATTGCTATGTTGTGGTTCTTATCCTGCCAGTGATGTGACAGAAATGCATGTGGTAGACAAGTGGATGATATGTGATTACCTATGTAGTGTGCATAGGTACATATGTTCTATTCTTCAACACCAGGAGATTAATTAAACCTAGAGGATTCACTTGGCGGATTCATTGATATAAAGGTTACATAGATTAGTAGTATTATCTAGACCGCTATTGTCTAGACATAGATTTTGCCTCGCTAAACAATGCCATCCTTAGATGGGACATCCGTAGTTGAACCTTCTCTTAATTAGATTGATAGGAATCAGACGTTTGACATAAGCTTTTTTCACATTTACATAATGCATCTGTCATTATGACATGTCAGCATCATCTCTCCAACATTGGTTGTAAGGATAATCAGATAATCATTTGTAGACAACAATTTATTTAACTTCTATTCAATGATCTGTAACTTGTGTTGTCGAACTGTCTTGAAGAAGGCAGCAGTCAAAATAGTTAGATTTTTGTACTTAATGCTTTACCTATATTTGTTTGTGGTTTATGTTGGCATTGCCAGTACAAGTTAAATATTCTTGCTTATTCATCTGTCATCATGACATGTCAGTACCATCTCTCCAACATTGGTTGTAAGGATAATCATTTGTGGACAACAATTTATTTAACTTTTATTCAACGATCTGTGACTTGTGTTGTCAAACTGTGTTGAAGAAGACAGCAGTCAAAATAGTTAGATTTCCGGGTACAAGTTAAATATTCTTGCTTCTTCTGAGTCATGTATGAAAACATGGTTTAGGCATTTAGGGAGAGAAGTTTCTATTCCGTGAACACACAGCTTGAAAACAAATCAAAATTTCATGATTGAACGTGAACTCCACATGCCGTATCTGAATCAATTCTTTCATCCTATTGACCTCCCTCGACCTGATTCCTGTAAGCCCTCCCCTGCTGCCTAGCCTGAATCTCCATAATCTTTCCCTGCATAGCTGATTTCACGGCCTCCACATTCCTCGAACAAGCCTCAGCCGCAGCCAAAACATTCTCACTATTCGCATCAACAATCTTTGATTTACGTTCCAATACTTTCAGCGCATCCTTGGAACTTTTCTCAACAAAGAATCCCGCTCCAAGCTCCACCAGGACTTTGTTCGCATCAACAATTTTACCAGGGGCATACAGTGATTCGGTGAGAGGGATCATAATCTGCCTCCCTTCGTTATTGGATGAGTTCAAATCGGCTTGAGCTGTTTTGGCCGTGGAAAGACGCGCGGAAACGGCACGTAGCTGGTGGTATTGGGCGGTGAGTTGTTCGAGACGCGACTCTTGTTGCGTTTTGACTTGGTTTAGTTGGTCGAGGGACATTGTGTCGATGTTTATGGCGTTGCCGCCTTCGGAGGAGGAAGAGGTCGACATGGTTGTTGTTTCGCCGTTTTTCGTGATGAGTGATGAAAGATGATGGAAAATGAAGAGTGGTGTGGCGACAGCAGAGGCCCCTAAGGGCCCCTAAAAAGATCTAAAAACGGACTCATCGACAGACAGACGTGCGATTGCGTGATGGTATTTTTGACAGCCGGTTGGTTAAGGGCTGTTGAATTAGTCAAAATGAAGTTGTGGACATCATGAAATTCGCCGGTAATCGGCTTTAGATGATCATCACGTCTATTATTTAAGTAGATATGACGTTATGACATCGAAATAAATGACGCATTTCAGATTTCATCTATTAGAACAATCCTACAGTCATCGCGTTAAAACGTCAACTGTCAGCAACGACAGGCAACGACAACACCCACCGTTCATCACGCCGCCACTACCAATGGCCATCACCCATCACAGTCAACTTATTCAAAGCAAGCGGCAGACCTACACTCATTTTACAATTGGCCGGAAGCAGGTAATTGATTGGTTTAGCTCTGAGCACATCTTGGGTTCAAAAGCAGCGTGACCGTGGAACTACTGATAGATCAAAAGAATGGCTCGGACCCGTCGACCACGGGGACATCAAATACCAATGGATGAAGCTTCGACTGACATAGGCTGCCCAACCTCAATACTAGTGTTTGATCCAGATGCTACAAATGGCAGGAATAGAGACAAAATTTGCAAACGATCGACCTTTCGTACATCACATGTCATACTTACGGTGTTTACATCACTTTTATTTGCAACTTGTGCGAATGGGATGCGCCATCACACTGCCTTCATTGGAAGCAGAGGGAATACATTAAAGTTTAGAGGTCATAATCATAATCGTGTTAATGAGATCCAAAGCAAACCGTCATTGCCTACAACTCAGCCTCATGGAAGCAGTATCCACCAGTCATTGAGAATGACTTCTAACAACCCATCATTCTTCACTACCAGACGCAACAGAAGCTTAATTCTACAAATGGCAGAGACTGAAATTGAAGAAACAAAGAGTAAGAGGGGTAGGCCTAAAGATTCGGGAGGAGATGATGATGAAGCTGAGTGGAGGACGATATTGGCGGCATTTCAGATGTATAAGGCTGCTTATGGGGATTTGAAGGTGCCTTCTAGGTTTGTTGTGCCGGGGATGCCTCCGTGGCCTGGTGAGATGTGATTTATTTTATTGATTAATGCTGGCCCAGGTTTAATTCACACCTTGTCCTACTCTCGACCTTATACTTTGTCTTGATCTCACCTTCCTCTCTTCCAGAACCTGCATGGAAAATGAAACTAGGTCAACGAGTAGCAGCCATCCGCTCCACAGGCCGCTACGTCCAAAACAACGAAGCCCGTCGTAAAATCCTCGACGACATGGGTTTCCTCTGGCGTCTCCGCGTCCCATCCGCGGGTAAAAAACTCGACGGCATTGCCTTCGAACAAGTCTACGATGCACTCAAAGTCTACCGTGACGAGGTTCAACCCAAGGGAGGGATATTGGATATGCCACCGAATTACGTCGTGCCGGATTGTGATCCTTGGCCAGAGTCGACGAGGGGGCTGCCGCTGGGGAAAATATTGCCCACTGTGACTTCGCGGTCTTATCTCAAGAATAATCCGGAGGCGGAGGGTATGTTGAGTAAGCTTGGGTTTCGGAGGGATGCCAAGACGGCTTCGAATGATGCTCGTTATCAAAAGGTTTATGATGCGTTAGTTAGGTACAAGGAGGTTTACGGAGATTTGCTTGTGCCTCAACCTTTTATTGTTCCTGAAAACAGTGATGAGTGGCCAGAGAATACTTGGGGTCTGCGGCTGGGAGCCCGTGTGAATGCTATTAGGAGTCAAGGTACGTTTGTTAAAAGTGATCCTTTAAGAAAGGAAGAATTAGATGAGTTGGGTTTTGTTTGGGAGCCTCCTGTCAATACAGAGGGGAAGCGCCGTGGCAGGAAGAGAAAAGGTGAAGTGGAAGAAGAGGGTGAAGATGAGAGTGAGAGTGAACCTGTTTCTGGAGATGAAAGTGATGACGAGGCACATTCTCCTTATGCATCAGGGGCTGCGAGTTCTGTGTCGGGATTTGATGTGACCAGAGATTCCTTCTTTACTGGAGACAAACCCCCAGAATGGCATTTTGAAGGAGATAATGATGAGGATGACTTGTTGAGCCAAAAAGAAGAGCCTGCAGATTTTCCAGAAGAAAAGTCTTTTAATGAGACTCTTGAGGAGATGGCAGAATTGGCAATGTCAGTTGGGATCATGGATGGGTGGACGTAAGTGTTCTGTTCTGTTAAACCTGATCTTTTTTGTCTCGCCTATTACTTAACGCTAACTTGTATGTGTCTATTAGAGCGAATAAACGTGTTATAAAGGGAGCCATTGATAAATATGTTCCTTGGCACAATGATGACTTTGGAGGCGACTGGGTGTTTGAAGATGTAGTGGAGGCATTGACCCTGTACAAACAAGTTTACAAGAACTTTGATGATATTGAAGAGAATGAATTTGTAGTACCTGAGCCTGTGGAGGAAAGCTTGAGATTGTCTCCTTTTGAGTTGGCAGCGATGAATAGTGATTCATCTGATGATTTGGATGATATTGATGGGCCTTGGGATGAAGAACAAGATGATGATGCACTTGAAAATAAGTTTTCTGTGGTTGCATCTTCGGACTGGCCAGAACACCTTGGGGGTATGAAACTGGGCCAGTTAGTTCGCCGCATCCGTGATGGAGATCTTGAAGTAAAACATTTACCTGCGAGGAAAGCCAAACTTGACGAAATAGGGTTTGATTGGGGCGACCCCAAAAGGTTTATTGATGTACCGTTTGACAAAGTTATGTGTGCACTCTATGCATACTACATGATTCGTGGAGACACTGCTGTTGTTCATGATTTTGTCATGCCAGAAGAGCAACCGTGGCCAAGAATTTTGGCAGGCTTTGAACTTGGTGCTGCGGTTGTACGAATACGAGAGCTGCAAAATGTTTTGGAGGCATTCCACCCAAGGAAAATGAGTATGTTAAGGATGTTTGATTTCATATTCTTCCCTGATCTGGCCTTGCCTTTAGATCCTGATGCCGATGAGGTAAGCTGGGACCATATATATGTTGAGGCGATGGGCCATCCACTTTACCACATGAGTACAGTTCCACTTGGCCTACCTGAGAAAATGTTGGCGGATGGACCCAATGGCCCTCCCGAGAAACTAAGCAGTTGGTATAACTATGATTATGTGAAAGAATTCTATGAGCGACCTGGCGCTCTCACAGGTGTAGCTGACTTTATGAGAGAACGTGGTTTCCCCATACTGGCAGACGAGCATGAAGAAAAGTATGGGAAGAGTGCATACCGTCAGCTCTGCATATTGAAAGATCAGCTTGACAATGAAGAAATAACAAAAGAAGAATGGGATGCTGAAATTACTAGAATCGAAAAAGAAGTTGCAGCAGACTTTGAATATTGGAAAGATAGGTTTAAAGGGCAAGTTCTTGCTGCACAAGATGGAGAATACGACACCACTATTGACGAAGATGAGTATTACTACAAATTATTAGACATTGCATCTAGCGCAGGATCGCCGGAAACCCAATCAACACATGAAAGACCAATGGTGTCTAGTCCATCAAGGGATGTAGTTGAGGAGCCAGTTGCTGAATTTTCCTTAAACAGTGACGATGAAGACAGTCAATAATCAATTAGTCGCATTTCTTAAAGCTAAAAATGCTGAACAGTACATGTAACCAATTAATGCCATTAAAGTTCAATAAATCTATTCTATTCCATTGGGTCAGAGGATACATTAGCCATAGCACACTTGTGAACTCAGTAGAATGAGATGAGGAAGGCACAACCTGTAGTTACTTATCCGCACTTTTTGACAAATAGTTTGCACATGGTTTGACCCGGGCCTCCAAACCTAGATAGTGTTCAACATTTCAGAACAACTTGATACTGTAGTTTTCACCTGATAATATTTGTTACATCCGGTAGCCTTTACCTTTTCATATTTTTTCATCAGATTGTGTTCTGTTTAATAGTTTGGTTGTCTCTAAACCCCTAGAGAAGGTGAACCTCACCTGGTTATGAGCCCCACAGCTCCTCCGCAAATGGAAAAAAGCCCATAGCTGATACCCTGATGTCAAAATGAACACAAGCAGTACCTGTGGTGGTAGATACTTTTATTTCAGTGTAAAAGATTACTATCTGACCTCAGATGTCAGCGTTCAAAAGTCTAAATTAAGCCAGAGAGCTCTCTATGTCTTCAGCCACCAATGTCCTCTTCTTCAGAAGAGCTGGTTGAATCTTCTATCTCATCAGACAAAAGAATACATATCAGAGTGCCCTATTAGAATTAGAATTCCTTGGATATTATAAAGAAGTGCTAGCAAAAAAAACTCTCACCAAATTATCAACCACATCCCACGCAATTCAATCACAATAGCTGGTGTAGAACTACTCTTGTGTTAATAAAGTCAGAAGTGTTTCCCTCATTCCCTCAACACATTTCATTTGAAGATGCAATTTATTCAAACAATACAGGTTGAGCACCCTTGTTATATTGTTCATCACCTCCATAGGATAAGAAAGGGCCCGAGAAAAACCGAGTGATGGACAGGGCTCCAATCCCAATAGTTGTTCATCAAAAAATATAACTCAGGTTATGAGGGTGTGGAAAAATGTTAACTTGAAACCAAAATTATGGAAAGATGTCTCAAATCTCATTACAACTCAATCACCTCTACTATTAAATTCACATCCTCCAACACCATTTATTCAAATTTAAACAACATGCCCAATGAATTCAGCAGACTTACCAGTTTGAATTGAAGAGTAATCACCCTCTTCGAATTGAAGTACCACTGCATCATTTCAATTGAAGGCAAAGCCCTACACCCCATTCAAAGTCAACAAGAACAGACTCCTTAAAGTTAGACAACAACTGGCATCATTGACTCAAAGATGAACATTCATACCTGTATTTAATTCAACAAGAAGTTTTCCATTATCAACCATCCTCTTCTGCAAATTCCAAATTCAATACCACTCCATCAATATCGAATAAAGGATGATCACAATAAATCTGGTAGACTCCTTGTCTGCAATTCAATAACAATTATCCCTCTTTGAGTTCAAAATAGATTAGACCATTGAATTCAATGCAACGAGTATGACAAAACCAAAACAATCAACCCCAGACAAATTTGTTAATCTGCCTCAGCCACAGTAGTGAGGTGAGTGTCTAATGACCTGGTTGATTGTCAATATCGAATGGGTTGATTGTTAATTGAATGTTAGTCCTAGACCACCAACACCTTGTTAATACAGGCCTAACATAGGCTGAATGACACATAGCTCTGAAGTAGATAGAATGATTAAGTAGTGAGTTAGAGTTTTGCCGAAGTGACTAAATTATGAGCCAATCTAATAGATAGATATGCTTAGCCATCACCTCTGCTAACCTCCAAAATTCTTTTGGGAGCATTTCTGAAGGAGGCTTCACCCCAAACATACTCTACAAAGGCATAAGGAAAAGATCATCTGGATGTAAGACCATATCCAGAATCATAACAACAGCCCATTAGAGGAGTGAATTGACTATATTTAAACACATACACTATGTAAATGTAAGTAACCAGCTCTTCATATCATGACTACCGTAGCACCTCACATGATAAGAACCACATGTATACATATCAATTCCTTTGTGCTAATAGGACACAGCTTATGTAAATCAAAGAGGGAAGTATGAATATTGATCAACAAATATGTTTTTTGATGCATGAGGTCTCGTGACTCCCTCTTATTCCAATTGTGAGCTTGCAGGAAGTGCTAGGGGGTCTTCATTCCCATTGTGATCCATGTAGAGTTCATGTGGAGAATGTCTAGTGAATAATACCATCAAATAGAGTGACTGGGTATGGCATGCAAAGGTACAAAATCTTTTGAATGAGGACAAAACTGCATTCTAAAAGTAAGTGTCGACAAAATTCCAAGTTTGTCAGAGGGACAACTAAATGTTCAGAATATGGCACAAATCCAGATGCACCTTATCTTTACAGTATATAAATAGTAAGTTTTACATGTCAACAACATTTTGATTCAACAACAGGGTCTTCATTGGAAAGTTTGATGTTTTGGTTAGCCGTCTTCTTTAACATATCAGATGAATTAGCCAAACTTGATATTGACTGACGTGTTGATTGTATTGTATCAAGCATCACTGAATGTAAAATATGACGCCATTAGAAAACAGCAAGGCGTAAAACAAATCAATCGATGAACATTTACTCACTGATTGTCAAACTGATGAATATATTCTCTACCCCATTGCCGGTTTTGGCTGAAACTTCCGTATACTTGGCATCAACACTGTCCGCGTAAGTCTCGGCTTCTTCTCTGCCCACAACTCGCTGCCTCTCTAAATCTAGTTTATTTCCCACAATTATTAAGCATATTTTGCTGCCATCTCCAACCATTTTTCTTAACTCCTTCACCCATTTTTGAACTCGTTCAAAACTCGGCTGATCTGTAATATCATAAACCAATATAGCCCCATTTGCATTCCGATAGTAGATTGGTCCTAGTGAATGATATCGCTCTTGTCCGGCTGTGTCCCATATTGAAAGTTGAGCTTCTCTTTTGCCTTTATTGGGTGGTTTTATTAACGACGGTCGAGTGGCAGATTCAGATGAATTTGTAACTTCGTCACTTTCTTCGATAACAATGTGTTTGTCAATGTAGGAGGCTTGTAGTGTTGGCGTTCGGCCCTCTAAATAAGAATTTTCTGCATATCGTAGGAGGATGGAAGTCTTTCCAACTCGCCCTTAAGCGATGGAATGAATAATAATTTCAATTATATTTGGTGAAGTACCCGTACGTTAATGAAAGAAGATACGAAACGTGACATTGGCATGAGTAGAGCCATAATACCAGATAGTACCTCACCTTCACCCAACAAGACAATTTTATAGCAGCTGGTCGTATTCGCCGTCATGGCAAAAATGATGAGAAATCCACAACAGAACTAGTTTTCGCAAACTTTGCGAGGAGGATGGTGGCCAACAAAGATATGGCTGGGCTGGGGAGTTGGCGGTGGTCGGTGGTGGGAGGTGGTGGGTGCGGGTGTGGACGGAAAGATTTTTTGATGAAAGATTTTATGGCGTGGGCGTGGGCGTGGGGGATACTGTGGTCTTTAAAATAGAGGGCTAAAAGGAAATATTTAGAATCTTAATTGCCTACCTTATTTGCTATGATTTGCGGCTGAGTCTGAGAACACCTTTGTTAAATCGCCTACTTTTTGTATATTTAACGCGGGCTAAAGTTTTTACTTGTTTTGGTCTTTTGAATGCGCCAAGATGACTTTCTGGTTTGAATGCGCCAAGACGACTTTCATTTTATTTTCCTCAATCAACCAAAGAGATCAAAGCCAGAAGATCAGACAATGACCAAGATAAACGAAGGAGACGTTCAGGTGATGGTTGCCACACCAGTCACAACCACAACGCCATACGGCGTTGAAAAGAAAGTCGGGCATCGATGCTGTGGGTGGTGAGTTTGAAGTTGCTTCGATTTGTAACCGCTTCATTGATTAACCGCTCACTTTCGATACCTTCTTTGTTGCCCCTAAGCTGCTGTGACTCACGTCGCGCAGTAATTATTGTGGAGTGCATCTTTGGAATCACATTCAATGTGATTGCCATCGCGCTTGTCGTGACCGCCGCCGGCATTGGTGGGTCGATTCTTGACGACGACTCCATTAATTCCGACATCTCAACGGGAGCAACGATTGTTTACGGATTGGGCATAGTAATCTCTCTTATTGTTATTTATGGAGCGGTTAGTTTCAAAGCTCCTTTGGTGGGAATGGGTATTGTGTGGACTGTGGTACAGACAATCGTTGGTATTGTGTTGCAGGCGCAGTCGTACAAAGAGGCGGGGCTAAATTATCCAATCTTTGATGCTGTCATTCGTGTCGGTGTTTCTGGACTATTGATCTATCCACTCGCCACTTTCATCTCTGAGGTTCGCCGTGGAATAATGAGCAAGGAGACTTATGCGAGGGAAGAGCATTCGTGTTGCTGTGTTTAGATGACAGAGTCACTCAATTGAATTTGTCGCGGGCTTTATTCAACGAGAATCAAGAGGGGAATAATTGGACTATTTCTTGGCACCTTTCTCTGGATCCTAGCATTGAGTAGCAAACGGTAAATGGTATTATGTACAAGTTAAATGAATTGTGGTGTCAATTGATCGTGGATCTTGGACTTGGTTAATGATGCATTGAGTCCCTCATCCCGAAACATGGTTTTATTGAATGACTTTGAGAATGATTGACTTAACCCATATCTCGCAGTATTGTATGACGCTTCAGAGGGCTTACGCAATCCAAATTCGTTGGCTTCTGTGACGTACAGAGGATTTTGCTCCTTTGGTTTGTGGTCGTAGTGGGCAATGATTTCCTTCACTTCTTCTTTGGAGATCGTTTTGGATACAGGTTTAGTGCCGTGAGCTTCGCTGCCCGTGGTACCCAAAGCGATTTCTTTTCGACGTTTGTCTGGGGCCTTTTGTCGAAACACTTCTGACAATGCTGAGTCTGAATAGGGACAACCTTCGCCAAATCGGTCTGATTCTCGAGACATTAGAAATGAAAGATCATGCGCTCCTTTATTAGGATTTTTTGTTTCTTGGACTGGAAGCAACGCCTGAGAGTTATTCAATGAATGAAGAGCTAAGCCATAGCATTCATTGCTTGTTACCATAAAGGGATTCGCGCTCCCTGATTCCCGCCCTCTTTTTGGTTTAGTCGTCACCATGGTGCAAATGAAATGGGTGGCGCGATGATCAATCGAAATCCTATCAAGTGAAAATTCCAATTAGGGCACCGTTTCTTCCAGTTTGCTAATTCTTCGATGAGATCGAAGCGAATGGTGGGCTAAATCGCGAAAATCCAAGTTCAACACGTTCTTTGTCAGCCCATCAGTCGGCCGGCTGAGCATGATTGTCAGCTTTCAGACGCATGATCAAGCACAGGACGAGAATTGGTCTCCACGACGACTTGCGTCGCTTATCGCAAGACGGCAAAGCAGGTAAGTCAAAGTTTAGAAGACGGAAGTTGTCATTTGTCGTGCAAGGTCTGATTTGCCACATATTTATATCCTCACCTTCGTACAACAATTTTTTCTTACATGATAAAACAGTGGCGAGGATGCAAAGTGCCTAATAGCACCGTTGCCAATCCAAGTAAACCAAAATGACGAAGACGATCAATCATACACTGCGACTCGTAATCTCTCAGCGAAGAAGCCGCCAAAAAACTTTGTCAAAGCTAATCGACAGGCGTTAAAGGAACAGCTCCTGGCAAACAAGAATGCTGCCATTGAAAAAGAAGCAAAGGAGAAGAACAAGGCCATGAGGTTGCAGAAAAAGAAGCAGCAGCGATTTGGAAAAATCTCGTCAAAACTCCACGCACCAACTGCATCCACCACTGCTCGTGATGAAATAGAATCGATCCAGTCATTCCATCTGAGTTTGGATGATGATACGGCCACCAACCAAGAGTGCCACATAGCATTTGGACGAAAGATTGCGTCCAGTTCGAGCAGTGTGTCATCTGCCACCAGGAGCAAGCCTAATCAAAAAGTATCGTGCGATGGCGAAGCATTTGTACGTCACAAATCATACGGCAAAACACCAGCTTATCTCCTCAACCGAAGAGCCAAAATCGAGCGAGAGGAACAAGAGAGGATTGTGAAAGAGCAAAATGCCGCACCGGCTCCGGGTCTTGTGCTCCTAGAAGAGTCTGAAAGGCTCGAGACACTTCGGATACTTGAAGAAAATGAAAGGATCGAACGAGATAAACTTCGAAACATTCCATTTGCAATGAATGCCAACAGGGCTGCGAGACTGAGAGAGGCTATTGAGTTCAGATTAAAGGAGATTGAAGAGGCCAAGATAATATTTTCAAAGGACCGTGTCTTTGTGGCACAAAATGATTAACTTACATTTATGTGTTTGTGAAATTAGGTTCAGGTGAGCATGATTAATGGAGGAAGGTACCATACTGAACCACCCGTGTTCCACCTTTCACATCAGTAGTTGATATTTAAATAGCCCCGTTTTCCTGGGCCTGCATATAATGCCCTCAGCTCCTCATCAATAACATCCTCTTCTTCTACTTCAATAATCTCGTCTTCGTTTGCGTTTGTGCCATGCTTTAGTTTCCCAGCCGTCAATCTTCGATAACAATACGCCAAGATATAATTGCACAACCAGACACATCCAAATCGATTCTTACTTTTCTTATTCGAAAGCTCATCTCCAAAATTTATTCGTATAGCTTCTCTGTATGCACCGAGCACGTGCCAACATGAATATGCAATCAGCAGCCAAAGGATTGAAAAGATGAAGCAGTATGATGCAAAGTAGATGTAGATTTGCTTTCCAGCAGTCATTGCAAACAGGAGACCTAATAAGTAATTTAATACCACAATCAATTGTGTCTAAAAGGGAAAAGGAGAGTACTTAGGCATGCAATAATTGATACAAAGCAGCTGAACTAAAACACCAACAAATTGACTCACCATCAACGCAAACCCACGTAACATCCCTCCCGGTGGGAACATGTTCTACATCTCCAGATTTTCTCCTCGAGTTCCCAAGGTACAAGCCTCCTTCCTCTTCATCTTTTTTCTTTCTACGCAACAGACTCCCACCCATAGCCATCCTCAACACAATTAATGAAGACATTCCCGTGCCAAAGAAGGAAAATATCCCTAAATCTAACGCTTTTGAATTAGACTTGCGTAAATGCTGCGTATTGTACATTGCCCACGACCAAAAGAATATAGATACGCATAATAAAAATGCAGAGTATATCCGTATTCTTCTTTGTAATAAGTCAGGATTGGATGGATCATCTGTTAACAATCGGGTGGAGAGTGGGCCTAGACGATTCTGGTGGTAGGATATGCTGTCACCGGTGTTGCGGTCTGTTTCTCTGGTGTAGACGTTGCCGCGTTCACGGCCACTGACGTTGTAATTATTACTGGATCTCATCACGGATTATTCCTAACAACGATGAATGTGATTTGTTGATCATTGAACAAGAGCCAACAGTGACCTTGCTTGGCAGACATTGCTTGAGATTTGAGTTTGAGATGCATTGACATTGTGGTTACTGGTTACGGGCTACGGCGGGCGGTGGTGAAGTGACTTTTTTGTAACGGCGGGCGCTCGACGGGCGCCCACATCCAACTAACCCAACGTAAAACAACCAACAACCTGCACCATGCACCAGCCATGGACTATCTAAACAAGACATTCGTGCCAGCAGAAGATCCCGAAGGATCCGAGAGAAGAACCCTCTTGGATGGTCAGCAAATCATTATCTATCCTCCTAAAGGCAAAATCTCAGGTCTCACATTTGTCCTCACCGCTGCCAACCTCCCTCTCTCCAAATATGAATCCATTATATCTGCTCTGAATTCTGTGAATCATGTAGTGGTGGGAGTGTACATTGGCGTCCTCAATCCGCTTCAGCTGCGCAACAATTTACATCGGATGAAAGCAGAGCGAATCCCACCCATGTTTCATGAATTACGAGACGAGTTCAAAGTCAATCAGTATGATATTGTTGGGCATTCCATTGGGGGCAAGATCGCTCTACTCACTGCTGCCTTGTGCGATGATGAGAACTTGATAAGGAATGTTCTGGCATTAGATCCGGTAGATCAATCTCCTGTCGAATTCACCAATGAAAGTGCCTTAAAGCAGGCGAATTCCAATCAAAAAGGGCGGACCAATGTATCCCTGAGTCAATCCAAGGCAGATATCGTGATCACGTGCACAGACAGTGGGTACTTCGTAAGCAAAAGTCATAATGGACGTGAAATCCAAAAGAATAATCCATCCGCCAAGCTGATTATGCATCGGAATACATGCCATATGGTGTACACAGATGATGGGGGGACAATTTCCTGGAAGGCTCTGATGGGCAATGGGACATCATCTGATAGGAATCAGGTTGTGAAAGAGCAATCATTACAATTGATCAAGGATAGAGCTAATAGTAGCGTTGGTGCTGGAGTCAATAACAAAGTGGCAGGTTTGAAAGGAAAGGTTATGAAGGGTATTAACGACAGTGTGTCTGACGTGAAAGAGTTGGGAAAAGATGCCGAGAGAAAAGCTAATAAATTGAAGGGGGCTGCCATGTTTAGCAAGTTCATGGGATGATTGTGCAATTGCTCATGCTGCAATGTAACATATGCCAAGTTGAAGCCCAGTTTCAGATGAATTTTAAAGATGATTCGGTATTATTGATGCCTCTTGTAATAATTATTTTTATGTAAGTCCAGAGTGCAGTTTCACTTTAAGGATACTTAAACGTCTACCTGTTTCTCCTGTATTTTGCAATGAAATCGTGCACCACTTGTCCACCTGCAATTGCCTCCGTGTCATCAGTCTGGTGCATGCTCCAAACATCGAAAATAACATCTCCAAAATTAGATGAAGGAAAGCCACCTTCAGCGCAACACCTCAATATCTCTGTCACGACAGATCTACATTCATCTCCCAGTTTAAACTGATACGAAGTAAGAACCGAAGTAATAGGAGCTTCAACATCCTTCCACGACGCTGCGAGTAAAATTGCGTGTATTAAGGATGCCAGGGGTGCAACAACTTCTTGTGGGGATGCACCGCATATGGCTGCTACAGATGATGACATGACATCTGACTGGATGGTGTGATTGATTCTCTGGATTAAAGTTGTGACAATCTCTCTTTCAGCTGCGTCCAAGTGCTCCAGCTGTAATGAATTCATTTTACTTAACTGGAATAAAATGAGTTACGGTAAGTTAAAAGTCTGGTGAGCTGTTGATTGCTAAGTTCCGATTTAACTCACCAAGGCATTCAAAAAGTTGATTGTACTCGATGAAATTTCAACTTCTGCTGCATTTAAAGTACTGGGAGATGCTTGGACAGACGAGATAACCAGTTCACCAGCCGGCTGGCCATCCCTTGAAACACTCAGAAGAAAAATAGGGCATTTGTTTACACATACCGACAATGTCTTGAACATTGGTGCCATGATATCATCTTCTCTATCTGGTGCTGGAGTCGATGCAGACTTTTCACGTGTGGCAGTGCATGCCATGACACCCTCGAATGATGATAACATGAGCTGTTTGATGATTCCTCTGATTGTTGTGCTTTCGGTATCTGCAGTTTGACCAATCTCAGCTGTGTCGCCATTTTTCTCAATTACATTTTGCACAAATGATAAGAATGTAGGCACAGCAGCTTGGTTTTTTGTAACGACTGTTTTTGCTAGTCCACATACTTCTTGTAACAATGGAACATCGTTATTAGATCTATACAGCAAGAGAGAGTCCTTCAGAAGCTGAAGTATTGCATTTGCAATATCCTAGACGAAGCAAAGGCGAAACTGTGAGGAATTCATGACTTCAGTTTAAATCAATAATTTGAGCAAGAAGATGTACTCACCTCCTCGCAACCGTATGTTTCCCCAATAAAGCTAAGGACCTGCCAGGACTTGTTCAAGAAGGCAGTGAGAACATCATATCGAGTTAAGGCTCCCGTGGCTACAAAGTGCTTCACACATGAAGCTAAAAGACGGATTTCGTTTGCTACTCTGTGCAAAATTGATGCTCTTTCCTTAATATTTGTTTCTGCCTCTTTGGTAGTTACATTGAGGCAGGTGGCAATTGGTTGTGTCAGCTTGTTAAATGCTGCATCACATTGGCCTTGTGGCAATGATGCAATAACAACACATAATCCCTTGCATAGCGTTTCCCTATCCTCTATAGCAATACGTTTTCCGTTGTATGGCATGTTCCAAGCATCTAAAGAGCACAATAAATATAAGCCGAAATCAAATATATAGCTGAGAATAAATGGATGAAAATGAGAGTGGCATACTAAACAAGACTTACTTTCGAGTGCACCCATTGCTGTAGGAGTAGAAAAGCGAGATGGAGCACTGCACAACAGCTTCTGAAGAGCATTTGATGCTTCAAACAAAGCTGATACACGTTTAGGCGCAGGTGTTGGTACTGATGTGGTTGCATTATACTCAGCGACACTTAAATTGAAGGAGGTAAGTGCAAGCTCAGATGCCATCTCGAAGACAGATGCTTGCTGGCATTGAGCCAAACATGTCGCGTAGTTGCTTATAAAACTGCACATTCTGGCCATGACAAATCGCTTTGATGTTGTAGTGAATGCGTTGCGCTTTAAGGCAGAAGTAATTGTCTCCAGCTGATGATATAAGGCTGGTTTGTCGGCAACTTTCTTTGCTTTACCAGATACAGCCACCAAACAAAATAAAGCCGCCTCCAGCTGGTGAGGAAGGTGCGGTGATGCAGCCGCTTGGCAAAACTCTTCAATTGCTGCACCACACGATTGTAGGTAAAATGCACTGCATCCTGTATAACAGGCGGTCAAAGCTTCCTTTAAGAAACGGTCTCGAAAGTCCACAAATTCCTCGTAGCCTTCGGCGTCATTTCTCAGTTGGAATGGAATGATTGCTTTACCTTGGAGATAAGGTAGTAGTCTAGTTGAGAGCTCGGTGTTGGAGGAAGAAAGTAAAGATAATGACTCTAGACCTATGCCACACACATCAATCGAAGGATGTGATATTGCCTTTATCAAAAGATCAAACAGACCATCCAATGATACTTGTAGAGCTCCACTGATGATAAACTCTTTGGATTCCTGTAACACCCTTGATGCTGTTCTTGTGATACATCTACAGACTGCAATGTCACCTGTGGTATTTTGAAGGGGTAAAGGAGCAGTTGGATTTATTGAAACTGGTGCCTCTGATAAACTTCAAACTCAGAACGGACTTACCTTTGTGTTGGCGTTCAGAAAATCTCAGACGCTGTAATCCCACAGCCGAAATCAGCTCACTCAAGATGGACATTCGAGCTTTAGCATTGTCTCCTGCAGCCTGTTGAGCCAACAGTAGGCTGTTTGAGCCAAAAGCTGAGCTCATTAATGCTTGAGCTATTGAGAGACCCGATGATACATTGTTGCTCAATGAATCTATCTTTAGTATTGTATCGATTAGGTCAGATACTGCGTCAATTACTTGTTCAGAATTGGAATATAATGCATCTGCAATTGCTTCGAGAATGTTGATCTAGTATGATGGGCACAGGTATTACGTAAACTGAGGTAATGGATCAAATAATATCATAACTCACACATCTGACTTACTTTTGTTGAGCTAAAAATGTTTCGAAGTTGAACTGCTCCAACAGATGTTGCTTTGCACCAACAATCAAATGCTCTCAAGGCAACAGCAGCCGTCCTATGGTTACCATTATCACCTACATCCACCATTGATTCACTACCTTCTTCACTTTCTCTCAATGCTTCTACCAGCAAAGGGCCCAAAGTCTTGACGAAAACATCTGATACACACTCCTTCACTACATCTCTAACCCCCAATGGACAGCCTTTTCCCATTGCTTCTCCAGCCACATGAGATAATATAGCCGCAACCGAGAATGCAGGCAGAGAATCACAGCTGGGTACAATCCAATTAGAGACCAAATGTCTTACAGCATTTGGACCTGTAGAAACAGCATTGGCGGCTATGACGCCACAAAACATTTCCATAACCACAGGATCTGAAAAGGCACTGTGAATCATGGTTGAATTCCTCGTTTTTCTGTGGAAAGAATAGTCAAAGACTATAGCTGCGATTCGTCCCATATTTCTCTCACGTAATTGTTCATTATTTTGGAGTAATAGATGTGACGTTTCAGGATTTGAGAGTAAGCTTAGATGTGTCATACTTGCATTGGCAAGGCACGTTCCAATAAGTCTTCGGTCAGAAGAGGGTGGACGACGAGCCATGCGTCTTGTAATTGTAGCTAGTAGACGTACATGTGGATCAAGTGGGTTTACGTTCCCGTTTGTAGAGGGACTCACTCCTGCTGCTGCTGCTGGATTATTGATGGCAGTGCCTTCTTCATAACGTTCTACCTCGTTCAGTGCGTTGTTTAGAAAGTCCCACCATCCGTAGGTGGTTGGGAAAGAAGGGTTAGTTGCATCGAGAACGTAGATCGAGGCAGTTTGTTCTAGGAATGATAGCCCTGATGGATCGCCACGGAGGGCGTGATCGAGTGCATTTAAAGCATGAGACATGTCGCTTAGGTTATATTGTAGAATGAACTGGTGATATGGCAATTGGCTTCTGTTAGTCATGAGTCTATAATTTGAATTAGCAGGAAAGAAGAGATCAATCCCAATAATTTGCTACAGCTATTTAAATCTCTCGTTTTCAATTTCAATTTTTTTCACCACTTACAACCAACTCGAACTTTGCTATACAAACAACAAGAATGGTGTTTATGTCTCCATTATCCAGATGAAGACGGTGATCGAAGTGAAAGAGGAAAAGCAGCGTACGATTGGGGTCGCTGCTCGGGGTGCGGTCAAAGTGTCGAAGGGTGATGAGTGATGATTGGTGATGGGGGTGTCAAGAGATGAAGCCGTCAAAAAGTGATGTCGATGTTATAACCACAAAGAGTCAGCCACGTCAGTGTAAAACTCAGTTGAAACGAGTCGTGTGAGTGCGTGTAGCAGTGTAGCCCCTTGCAAAACGTAGGCCGAATGTGAGCCCTTAGTCACGAGTTCGGCGCCAAAAAATCGAAATTTTCATTTTTTAGGTACTTCTACCATGCATACGATACTCAACCACACTTTCAAATGATGTGGGAGAAGATGATTAGATTAGCTTTTGATTGCATGAATAACTGCTCATCTAATTGCAATATTCACATAATTTAAGTGAAGGAACCATCTTCATTGCATGAGTAAACTGGACAACAGTTCTAAAAGATTGATAACTCTACATGATTCACAAACAGCAAATGATTACAACACCCGAAATCCATTGTGTCTCCATTTGGACGTCAACTCATCAATTCCAACATAACACCCCATAACCACTCTTGGATACTTTGATGCATCAAATGCATACCTCCCATGCATACAACGTTGGTTTGAAACTAAAACACAATCCCCTGGCTGCAAGCCAATCACTAATCTCATGGAATCGCGCCGTAATATATTGTCCCATGCCTCATGAGCTTCACGCATTTGAGTATAAAATTCGTCACTGGACTCGTGGTTGTTATTTGGATATGGCGGTAGGTCTGGCAAACGATCCAAATCATTGTGACGAATTGATTTTACTGGACCCCATTCTGTACCAGAAGTATTGTTCCCACGAGGAATTGCTTCAATGACAGGTCCAGTAGCCTCCATATACCAACCCTCGTGATCATCTATGCATCTGTATCTTCGGTTAGTTGAAGCTAGCAAATCAAATGCTTTTGGATTTTCAATTTCAAGCTGACGGGCTGCAGCAAATCCATCAAGGTAAACTGATTGACCTGTGGGTATGATTTTGTTCTTGCTGCCGCTGTATTCAGAAGCTGGAACTGTAGCCGGTTGTACCATTAGAAAGATCTGCACACCAGGTGGACTGGCCATGTAAGTCATGTCAGTATGCAGTGGCAAGGAAGTAGACCCATAGGCAGAATCTGCAGTGCTAGCACTTGAACCATCAGATTCGCCTTCATTGTAAAATGATGATTTGGAGGATGTAGACCAGACTCCTGGTCCATATAATGTTTGCAGGGGATGGTATCCAATCAAATTGGTCAAATGAAGAATGGCTGACTCGGCACTCTCATCACAGTTGTGAGTATTGTGAGATAATGAAGGATCCATAAATTCATCAGGAAGAGAATCTGTCTTTGTCGGTGTACCTGTCACCAAAACGAGGCCATACTGATACAAAACTTTTAATAGTCGTTTTTCCTCCGCGGTGCGCAAATTACCCTCCGTCTCACTGCGTAGATTGTCATAATTAAATAAAATAGGTGAAACTGATGGATCTCGAATCATGCCTTCCGTCCAATTTGACCATAATATTCGTTTTATCGTATCGTATCTTTCCTCGACATCACCAGTGTCTCCATGTTGCACATCATTCCATTGGCAATCAAAATCGGCAGGATCCATACGCCAACGTTCTTCTTGGACGCGGATCCAATCCTTTGAATAAGTAGAACTGGTTGAAGATTCAACTGGAAATATTTTGGTATCTATGCTCTGGTTGTTTTCCCATATGATCTCCATTTGGGATTTCGAATCTGTTGATGGAAGTGGAGGCTTTCCATCTACGGGATCAAACAGTACATCATTCCGCTGATGTGTAGAAGTATCAAAGTTAAGATCGCCATAGGCTTCCAAAAATTGCCTGGGCAGAGGTGAGCATTTAATTGAACTACATTTAAAGTGTCGCCGAAATGAGCACTTGTGATCGATAATAGAAAGGTGCGATCTGGTTTTGATCGTTGAGTTCACTGAAATAAATGATCTCGTGATGCTCATCGCATCTTTACGGCACCTGATTGGCGCCGGGAGCATACGGTGTGACAAGAAGAACATGATGGCGGCTATCCTGTTGCCTGATCAAGCTAGAGATGTTGCTGTATCAATTGAGCGAGTTGTGGACTGTATGTCGGAGGCGGTCGGTCGTCATGGTTGTTTTTCAAAAGATACGGATGCTCAACGGGTTCGTTTCAAAAGATTGCGGGGTAAAATCGACAATAAAGGGCAGAATACAGGCATTCTTCGACGCCCCGCCCGACCGCCCCCCGGCCCGCCCGGCACCCATGAAACCTCCACAGACCTCCACACTTACTCATTCACTCTCATTCATTCTCCTCTCGATCCAACCATGACGATGGCAACCAATACCCTTCGTTTGATCGCCTTCGCGATAGCGTTTGTCCCGTCCGTCGCTTTCGTAAGCCCGATGAACACTTTAGTGTGCCAGAAAGAACTGAATCTCTCGTCATCATATCTTTCCGCCGCACCAACAACATGCTGTAATGAGCTGATTCCAACGCGCAGATCATTCATCAATCATCTAATAAGTTCAACAGCTGCGGCCACTCTTATCGCATCTCCAGCACTAGCCGAAGAGACTCCATCCCCATCCTCTGCGTCATCTAAGCGCCCGCCTCTCCCATCGTGTATCTACAACATTCTACGAGTTCGAGAGGCGACTCAACAAGAGACTAGACTCATCAACTCCGGCAAATTTAAAGATGTACAACGTGCCAATGTTAAGTTGGCTGTGAAATTCATGGTGAACAATTACAAGTTATCTGACAGTGTAGTTGCAGCCAGTTCTTATTTGAGTGGGAATGCTAGGGTTAGCGCCAGTGGAGTTGGGAGCAGTGCTGTGCAGAGTTTGTACACAATCCTTGAGTACTTCGATAGTTCAGATGTTGAAAATATTAAGGTTGGGAGTGATTCCATTGCGGGTAAGGAGGGGATTGTTACCAAAGGATTAGAATCAGTGAGACGTGACATTGATGAGTTTATAACCTACTTTCCACAAGATGTTGTAGAAGAAGTGAGGAAGAAAATTGCAGATGAGAACGAGTTGAACTTCAGAGAATTTGATCCTGAGCTTGGTACCATATTGAACCCCAACCCTACGAAATAAATGTTTAATTACAAGCAAAGTAAAGCTTAATGTAATGCTCACAAATTATGACAATAAATGGTAAATGTTTCAACTGTTAAATCAAGTAATTAGCTGCAGAACTTATCTAGGAATATAGACATTTCTACGCAGCCGCTCAAGCTTGGGCGCTTTTGCATTGCTTCA